>JAGVVM010013242.1:0-11191 GCA_019149425.1 Psidium friedrichsthalianum
TATGTCATGTGTACTGTTATTTAAATCCTTGATCCCGTACAAAGATTCGCCACGTTGTACTATGGTCTTCCCACTAAAGTAGATGGTAGTCCATTGGGCCTTCTAGAGGCCATTTCTAGTCATATTGCTTGAGATCATCTCCTTAGGTTTTTGAAAAACAATGCAGGAAAAGAGCCATAAAGAATAAAAAAATTCCCCAACGTGTTGTTGAAACCCAAATGAAGACAGAAAAGTAGTATGTGTTTAACCATGGGAAACCCATCTGCTACCTCCATTTTAATAAACCTGAGAAGGGTAACAAACTATTGCAAATGCCACCAGAGTACAGTCCAATCTCTCTACAGTGCCGGTCTTTGACCCCTTTTTCCTTCGTGAGGCCATATAGCCATGAATGACTTCGACCTTCACGGTCTATTTGAAATCTTTGTCCATTTTCGTGCTCAAGTCGTTGCAACACAAAACAAGGGTTTCTTTACTTCAGTCCACAAAAGAATCACCAGCCAAATGAAGAAGTGAAATAAATAGCAAAAGCAAGCAAATTATACTGCGAAGTCCAAACATTACATCATATAAAAAATAAAAAGGCTATGAATCAATAGGGTTAAAACATACTTCCCAGATAAAAGGTTATTCATGTGCTTCTCATCATGCATCATTTATGTTTTCCCCCCTTCAACCTAAGTTTTCCATAAAGTACTACACAAGTGACTATGGGCTTTTCTTTCTCTGCCAAAACGTTCAGCTTTCACATATCTCCGTAACCTGCTCATGAATTCTTGACAAATAACGCTCTCCTCATAACTACTTGAGTATCTAATTTCAGACATCATACATGGTCATTGTTTATAAGCTATCTGCATAAGACAGATTAATTTAAGGTCAATAATGTTTTTCCTATTTAAGAGGATTTTTTTTTCTTGACCAAGAATTGATATCCTTCATTATTACAAACCATTGGTCGTATATATAATGGAGGATCTTAGACACGAGAAATGACATTGATGGTACAAAGATGAGAAATACATGCAGTGAACAATCACCACATGCTACTGGCAACTGGGGAATTTGCTAGAATCAAAATTAAGTCGCCAACCAAATATCAAATGCGTAAGCTACGCGAACTTCAGTCATGTGGCCAGCATCTTTGGCAAGAACCGAAGGAAATAATGTGTTAAGACTGACACTCGAGTGTGAATTAAGCAATCCCACAATTCTAACTCACACTTCTAGTATTTCCTTTAGCAAAAGCGCAAATTCAAGATCATTCTCTGACTTCCAACAGCCAACATAGAATGGCAGACACAAATGCCCTCGAGGAGGACGTAAGTGGTGACCCAAGCAACTCTAAAGTGTAACACATATATACTCCTAGGCATATGATTCCTTGAGTTGCCCAAATAGAGCGATCAGATGATTAGTCTCATAAAGCAGTTTAGACAATACTATTTTTTTTTGGTCGAAAGACAATACTATTTACCAGGAAGCGGAATCTACAGAAATCTTTTGGTGCTGGCTCATTCTTTATCTATCCTACACTCCTACCTAATTAGCCTTGTGAACTCCTAAAAGAACAGAACAAAAAAAATTTGAGTAATTCTAATTTGAGTACTCTAGCCAATATTCTAATCCTATGCAGTTTCAAGACAAAGCTACACAAGAAGCACCATACACCTGCCGCCAGTAGTGAAAGACCCCAACTGAGTGCTTCGAAAGGGATGGCGATCTAAGTTAGAGAACAGATATCCCTTCAGTATGACGAACAGCGAAGTAATCAGTTCATGTTTCCCAATACGCGAACCACAGCTAAGATGATCCAGGTAACTACGCGCGCCGTCTTTGTCGCACGAGATCATCAAAGTGCGAAAAAAAAAAAAAAAAACCCTGACCGAGGTAGACTTCAAGCCATATTCCACATTTTCAACTTCGAGCAATTTTCTCGCGGACAATATCAAACAGAATCCCAAAGCGAGATCGCGAGCTACATCTCGCACCAAAAAAAATCGATCAAACAAACCGCAAAAGGCATCAAACCTGCGTCGTCCAAAGCCGTCTTCCCGATCAGCTGCGCAAGCGTCGGTACGAGCTCGAAGCTGCTCCGCCCCCCCACAGATCAATCCCACGAACCGCGTGCTCGAGAGACGGAAAACGATGGATCGCTGGGACAGCGAGAGAGAGAGAGAGAGAGAGAGAGTAGGGGGGTGGGTCGAACCTTCATCTTCATGCGATTGCTTCCTCGACGGAGACAGGGAAACCTCGATGAGAAAGTGATTGAATATGTTATTGATATATAAGGAAAACCGTTAATTCTCGATGGTTTTGCTTAAGGCGTGGATTAGGGTTTGTTTCCCTCCTCACTTTGCAGCTTGTACGATCTGACTAATCATGATTAGGGAACGTACACCTGCACCTGCTGCTCCCACCGTAGCTGGCACCAATATAATACGAACTCATTTCGATTTTTGATGTAATTCATATGTTAAGCAAACGTGCATAAATTCTTATTAAGGTTTCTGCATGGTCGATTCGATAGATCCTCGTTGTAGTTGCTAGTGATGTATTGTGACGCCCTTGGACCGACATGCACGCATTACTTTCGAAAAGTTATGCATGATCGAAACAAATTTCGCCCAAAATTTTTTTTTTGACAGAATGAGAGGTACGCTATCGAGGAAGGTTTGTCCTCTCAAATTGAATTACAACAGGATAAATGACCGAGAAACGCTCTTATAGCATGATTTCTCCTATTTTCGAGAAACTTCGTTCTTTCCATGACATTCTCTCTCTAATAGTTATGCATAATCAAAAAAATTTCACCAATAAAAAAAAAATTGTCGGAAGATTTGCTCTCTCAAATTGAATGCAACAGGACAAATGACTAGAGAACGCACTAATCAAAACAAATTTTGCCAAAAAAAAAATTCGGAAATATGAGTTATCCTGTCGTGAAGATTTGCCCTATCAAATTGAATGCATAGTGAAATAATCACACGACTTGATATTGGAAAGTTTAACAAGTTTAAATGGAATGCATATGCATCCTTCGTTTACGCCCATCCTAGGCATCGTTGTGCCCATACTTAACCAAAAGTCTGCCCGTGCATTATTCAAATACCATCCAACTCAAGAGGTTCGTGGACTCACCTTAATATCGGTGTACCATACGATAAAACGACGAGGGACTAACTTTGTAGCCCTACTTCAACCAAATAGTAGAAGTATGGTTAATATGCACTATTTTCGAACCTTGATGCATGTACGTGTTGATAATCACTTTCATAATACGTAGGTACTCCAAATCCTAACGTAGAGGATGATCCATTCTACATATCTGTAACAATAAAGAGGTGACCCAAAATAAAGTCAATGAAGTCTTTAAAATCTAAGGTGTGAGGTCATCTTACTACTCGACCCGGTACAGACGAAACAACACGATATCAAGTCGTCTCAGATATTGGTATATGCCAGATGAATGCCACAAACGTACTATCTTTTCTATCATGGTATGCAAATGATAATATTTGAACAACGATGCATGAAACATTCAGATGTAAGCGGATGATATAATAGTCCATGATGCGCAATTATAATATAGTAAGCTCACCACATATGATATCCATTTCCTATTGTCACTAGCCAAGACCCATCTTGACTAGCGAGACATCATCACCACCAAACTCATGGAGGGCTAAACATAAACGCCTCCATGCCACGCCACTCAACCATTCATTACCGGGGTCCTCCACATGAACGAGGATACATAACAATTGTATATCCGTATGATGATGACTATTCGATAATATTCGTATGCTATTCAAGTCATGTCGGGCTACTTAAACTACATATCATGTATAAATCAAAAGACTCCATGTCCTCTTAACCTTATAGAGACCCATCCCGAATGGTAGAATATTTGGCTAACTCCGGAGTCTTATGCACATACTCACATAAAGGAGTTCGCTCTCTTGCAAATAGTCTGCGAAGTCATCACATGGCATAAGTAAAATATACTTTATTACGACATAACAAGCGTCATGTACATCTCAATAGCAGTATTTGCTGATAATATCAACTAGCTGCTTTTACAAGTTACGCATCAACAATTAAAATTCATTATCTGTTTATCATCTTTTACAAACTCACTCATTAAACACTCATCATTCAATAGTACCTTTGTGACAATAATTTGGGATAAATTATCCTGCAAATCCATTTTTAAAAAAAATTAAGTGGTTTTTATAATTTTTCGATTCTAATTAATGTGAATATTTAATTTATACTCTTGTTGACAATCCTTAGCATAGTTAGAAAATTAGCAAGTCGATCAGTCAGTCAACTCTTAGTAAAAGAAATCGACAATTGGTGAATTTTACATTTAAGTTCCGTTTGTTTCGCGAAAAATGAACGATTCGAAAATTTTATTTAAAAAAATGATCGTTTATATCTCTTAGAAGAAAGAATGAATGGAAAAAAATTTCAATGTTTACCAAAATACTTAGATATAAATTATTATCATTAATGATTTTTTTTCATTAACTAAATATTTCAGATGATATGAGTGATCATCTCTAGAAAAGTATTTTCCATGTGATTCATTTTTTAAGAAACAAGCGGAACCTTAGTCTCCAAATCGTCAACTTGGTCGGTTCTTATAATAGAACTGCCTTTGTTGCAACTATTTTGAAGGTGAAAGATATTCTAGTAGAACTTTTTCTTATGGGTAAATTAAGGCTAAATTTTATCAATAATAACGTGGGCTGGCCAATCCTACTATAAGCCACAAGAACTTGCCAAACGGATAATTGCAAACACACAATGGGAGAAGAATGCGACAATATAAGCTCAACAAGACTCGATCACCTAAAGATGCACATGCTAGTATGGACAAACGGCCGACAATTGAGGAGTGTTGCATTTCATAATTCAATGCGACCGTCAACATATTCACTTGACTCTATCTTCGCTTAAAGGCTTAAGTTAATAAGTCATGGGCCAACTTGAATATGTTAACTGTTTCACAATGCACCAATTCTCCGATTTGAGACTTTTTTTTAACACAACTCACATTATATCTCAATAATAAATGGCAAGCAAAAACGAGAATTTGGAGAGGATTTCCATCTATCTAGTAATCTTTTATGTAGCAGGTAGGCAATTACTGAGAATGGCCACCCCGGCTAGAAGGGCAAATTTAGGCTCATTTGGATAAGACCAAATAACACATCATTCCTTACAAACCTTCCACGCATCAAAAGATGTCAACGTTTGGACACGAACCCACCATGCTTAACACAATTATCAAACATGTCGCATGCTAGGGGTCGGCACGATACGATCCATCAACATATATTAACCTAGGTACATGGTAAGATTATACAGGATAACCTGCGTTAACATGTTTATAGAATATATGAGAAATGCTTTACGTGTAAAGTGGTTCATGGAGTTAGTTTTTATTTTTTATTCCTTATGTTTGATCACTTTTTCATCCCCATCTTTATTTTGCTATTTATTGTTTTGAAACGAGTGTTAATTTCACAAACTTTTCAGAATTGAAAATGCCTTGAAAAAGGACCGTTTAAAATGTTAAAACATGTCTAATTGCATCGGTCAATTTAAGACCATATATCGATTATTGGAATTTTGATTGATATTTACTTTGATTTAAGCATATATCGAATTCATTTTGCATTTGGTACATATCAATACTAATTTAATTTAATTCATCTAACCGACCAACGTCTTTGTTCAAATTTAATTGTTCTACCACGAATAAATCTCATAATTTAATTGGAAAATTACGTTTACCAATACTACCGATAAGATTTATTAAAAAAATCATATGTACATCTCAAAATTTATATATGGCAAATTTTCACTGTTTACAAGTACATATGAGAAAAATGCACTGAAAATAATTAGCGAAAATCATAATTTTTATAAACTTATCCTTTTTCAAGTTTATACTCAATAAGAGATAACATCTTATAATTGAAAATGCTTTCCGTAATCTATCTTCTTCTTCTTCTTTTGAATTTTAAACTCATTAAGAAATTAAAAAAGTTCATATAGTTTATCTTAACATGCTTTTTTAAAATTTCAATCCAACAAGAGCTATAGAAATTAACGGATGAAAAATAATTAAGCTAAAAAACTTAATAGACAAGTACGCATCACTTTGGGCTAAATTGTGCCACATGTCATTCCACATGGCAAATGCAGAGTGTGGTGAAGTGCCACATGGCGAGCACCGAGTGCATAATCTCTCAATTCCAACTTTAACTAAATAGGTACGAAATAGTTTTGTTCATGTTCATTCAATCTATATATAAATAAGATAGCTTAGCACGTCTCCAAATAATCTAAAGTCGAAGCGGAAAGATGCAAATTACAAGATACAAAAATTTAATTCTCATCGTGGAATGATTTTTTGGTCCAAAAAATTAAAATAAAAAATAAAAAAAATCATGGAATGAAATTTTTAACCAAAAAAAAATGCTGAAAATAATCTTGAAGGTGTAGGAGAGGCGGCTTATCAAAGAAAATCAGCTTTGGATCTAACCAACTGGTTTGGGCTGCTGATTCACTTGGGCCATGCACGAGCCCTTTGCTTTGCCATTCCCAATCCAATCCCACGCCCTTTGCTTTGCTTTCCCGAGCCCTCAGCCTCTCTATGAACCGCCAACTCCCAACCAGTGTCTTCGCAAGGGGGACGAAGTCGGATAAGCGTTAGCAGTCCGCCAGCGCTTCGCTTATGCTTCTGGAGGTCGCGCTCTTTCAAGTGGGTGAGCTCTTCTTCATCTCTAATCCTAACTTTTACGCTTGGTTCTGAGTTGCCAGTCACTTTGTTCACAGAGACACACTTTAGTAGTCATTCCCGATCCGCAGTTTGGTTCCTGACCTCCGAAGTGTGGAGGTTTAGCGATATATTGCGCTTCGGCTGTTAAGAGTTTATAGGATTAAACATAAACCCATGGACTTGGTAGTGCCTGCCAAGCATACCCATGAAGGGTTTTGCTCTTTCTATCAATCTCCCAGGGAAAGTAGAAGGAATAATGGTTCCAAATGGAGTGTTGGGGAAAGTTCTCGTTCAAGAAGTTTCAGCAGAGTTAAAGCATTTGGCGACAGCAGGGCGCGCTTGATCGTGTTCTCTGTTGATGGTGTTGGGAGTAGAAGTTTTGGGGTTTCCGGGGGACGTAGAAGGTATGGGCTTGATTGTGTTTTCGCTATTTCGAGAGTCGAGACTTTTGATTCTAACGGGGGATCCTCGATTCTGGCGAAATCCCCTCGCGGGTATATAAATGGGAGGAGTTCCTCGCTGGTCACTTCATCTTCTTCTCTCGAGGAATTCGAGAGTAACAATCGTCTCCGCCGGCTGGTCAGAAACGGCGAACTGGAAGAAGGGTTCAAGTCTCTTGAGAACATGGTTTATCATGGGGATATTCCCGATATCATTGCTTGCACCAGCCTGATTCGCGGGTTTTGTAAGCTCGGCAAGACTAGGAAGGCGACTCGTGTGATGGAAATTCTAGAGGAATCGGGGGCCGTACCTGATGTTATCACGTACAATGTATTGATAAGCGGGTATTGCAGGGCAGGGGAGATTGACAATGCTTTGCGGGTTTTGGAACGAATGAGCGTTGCGCCGGATGTTGTTACGTATAATACTATATTGCGGACCTTGTGTGACAATGGGAAACTGAAACAAGCAATGCAAGTTCTAGACATGCAGCTGCAGAAGGGGTGTTATCCCGATGTAATTACGTACACCATATTAATTGAAGCCACTTGTAAGGAGTGTGGTGTTGGGCAAGCAATGAAGCTCTTAGATGAGATGAGGATCAAAGGATGCAAGCCTGATGTTGTTACATATAACGTACTCATCAATGGGATATGCAAGGAGGGACGGTTGGATGAGGCCATCAAATTTTTGAATAACATGCCTTCCGACGGTTGCCAACCTAACGTCATAACTCATAATATCATCTTGCGCAGCATGTGCAGCACTGGGAGGTGGATGGATGCAGAGAGGCTTTTGGCCGATATGCTTCAAAAAGGTTGCTCTCCTAGTGTTGTTACTTTCAATATTCTGATAAGTTTCTTGTGCCGAAAGGGTTTGTTGGGTCGAGCAATTGACGTTTTGGAGAAGATGCCTGAGCATGGCTGCACTCCAAATTCATTGAGTTATAATCCTTTGCTTCACGGGTTCTGTAAGGAGAAGAAGATGGAAAGGGCAATTGAATACTTGGATGTAATGGTGTCCCGAGGCTGTTACCCTGATATTGTTACTTATAACACTCTGCTCACCGCATTATGTAAGGATGGCAAAGTTGATGTTGCAGTTGAGATACTTAATCAGCTGGGCACCAAAGGTTGCTCTCCTGTTCTGATCACCTACAATACAGTCATTGATGGGCTGTCAAAGGTGGGTAAAACTGACCGTGCAATCGAGCTTTTGGATGAGATGCGCCAAAAGGGTCTTAGACCCGATATTATCACCTATTCCTCTCTCATAGGAGGTCTTGGCAGAGAAGGGAAGGTTGATGAAGCAATCAGGTGCTTTCATGAATTGGAAGCACTTGGTCTGAAACCTAATGCTATTACGTACAACTCTATTATGTTGGGACTTTGTAAGACTAGGCAAACTGACCGGGCAATTGACTTCTTGGATTATATGGTCTCCAGAAAGTGTAAACCAACTGAAGCTACCTACACCATTCTCATTGAGGGCATAGCTCATGAAGGGTTTGCCAAGGAGGCGCTTCAGTTACTCAATGAGCTTTGTACCAGAGGAGTCGTAAAAAGGAGTTCTGCTGAACAGGTTGCTGTCAAGATGTAGCCCGAAACACTCGTGTATGCGGTCATTAGTGAGTTCTGGTTCTGTATTTCCCGATTTCTGCAATTTTTGGGGCACGTTGTCTCTCAGGAGTCTGGATGTGTAGCCTTTTTTGGACTTATCACGGGAGAGAGGCTCAAAACCATATGTTGCCTTCTAAAGCGGGAGCCAGTATAGCATTACAAGGCGATATCAGTACACTGAGTGCAATTTTGTTCTTTGAGCTATCCATGGTAAAAGGAGTTCATGTTCTTTCCTTTGTAGCGAGTTAGAGATCATGAATTTATGAAATTGCTCCCATTTGTGTAGTAATGTTTCTCTTTGTTTCTTGTTATCATAGTCTGGTAATACAACAGATAGTTTCCAATTCTGCTGATCGGTGATCGAGAAAGGTCGATTGCCTTTACACAGGTCAAACGATTCATCTAGTTACCTAATGTAATGGCAACTTCGGTCATTTCACTTCCACTTCATTGGAAGAAACTGACTTTAGCGCACTGGGTTTTCTGGCCTATGTGTTCTACGTGATATTTATGCATTTCTGGAGGCATGGATGCTTGTTTAATTTTCTTTACTTGACACTAGATATGTTTGATTGTTCTGTCTCCACAAGGCCGTCATCTTTTATCATCGACCAACTGATTGGGTCATTACCTGGCTAGGGAAGAATCATGCACACTGATGTGCCCATGTTTATAGCCTCCTGTAAATTTTAACCAACGAAGTATCTTTAACAGTAAAAGCACCTGGGTGGGTTCTTCTATATGTGTTGTTTTGCCCTTGTTCTTGAATGAGGGTTCTTTGGCCAAAAACTCTATCATGTATCTTTTCATCACTGATTTACATCTAGTATTTAGATCTACTGTGAACACTTGCTAGATCATAAAAGATGGAAAACACCATGTATTGCTAGGCCTGTGGGGTTTTATTAGCGTCCCATATCAAGCTTCAAATTGAAGACTCTCTTGCTTTTTGATGGCATTAGGTGGACCCTCTTATTTAGCCTAACTTGGACATTCTCTGTCTTTCATATCATCGTTTTCTGCTGCCGGGTGCGAACAGGAACTCCTGCTTGATTGCACATGGTGGGCTTCTGTCAAGTTATTTGTGTCATTCATGGGCACTTTTGGTGATGGACTAGCATGTCAATCCCAACTAATCATAGGAAGTTGTGACTGAATGGTTTTCGAGCCACGACGACAGTGTCGGGGAGGTGCAAATTTGCGGAGCTAATTCGACTTTTTCACGAAAAGTGTCTGGACTGAATAGAACAAGAGCCCAAGGAATCCAATCCTTTGGCTTGGGTGTGCTTGAAGTGGGAAAAGGACTCATCCCCTGCCAAAATGGATGAGCCATTCTGAGTCACACGGCTCAGAATTATCCTTCCATCTGAATCTCTTTCCTTTGCATATGTTGAGGAAAGGCATGAGAGGAATGTTTAAGGAGGTGTGGCTATCCCACCCAGAATGACTGAATGGTCCCCGGTCTGATTGATGCATTAGTCTTCAGCCGTGCTTCCATGAACTAATCATTATGTTGGCTTGCTATTCCAGGTGAAATTATGAGCTGCAAATGATGTCGATGCCCCTGTTGCTTTTGAGTGGTTTGGTGATGGGGTCTTTAGGTTAACGATTCTTAAATTAGGTATTACTGTCCACTAATTATGGTCATTATCTGGCTGCTTGATATTGCATTCTTCGAATGTAAGTTTTGTCCAAATCTCATCAATTGATCTTATTGCTCCCTTTTGACCCAAGAAAAGGAGGGGAAAAAAAAAATTATTGCTCCCCCTCTCTCAAGGAATCTCTGTGCTTGTCGTGCCCCTCGGTCATCAAGAAGACTTACGAATTGAATCCGAAGATTTTCTTATTTTTTATGCTGTTTCTCTCTACTTCAACATAGCTATGCATGGCTATGTTTCGCGAAAATTAAATAATTTGAAAATGATCATTTATATTACTTACAAAAAATATTTTCATCGTCCACAAAAATATCTAAACATAAATTGTTGTTGAAAGTGAAAATATTTTTCATTGATTAATTATTCCAAACGATACAAGCGTTTATTTTCAGAAAACTAACCCATTGATTTCAATTTGAATGCATATGGCTCCGACAAATTAACACGCCAATCACGCGCTCTAGAAACTCTTAAAAGATAAAGCAAGCAACTAGCGACGTCATAGTTAATTTTGGACACAACACGAGAACACGACTCGAATACAGTCCGGGTTGATACATGTTTTCCACCGTTTTCATTAGCAAGGATACCTTCTTTTTGTCGTTCCCCTATTTGTACTATTTTCTCTCTCTGCCCAAAACATAAACACAAAAAAGAAAATCAAAAAGAGTGGCGGG
>JAGVVM010013243.1:0-15163 GCA_019149425.1 Psidium friedrichsthalianum
AAGCTCATTCTATGCGTTCACTTATCTGAGCAATGAGTCATCTTATTCTTATTCTAAAGGTAACGTATTAATAGATTGTGAGATTCTTTTTTGAGTTCGGTCCTCGAACTTTAATTTTATGTAATTAAATCATGGAACTCGTAGGACTTTTCCAATCTAAGTCCGTCCATCTGAAACGTGAGAAAATCACTAAAAAAAATATCCTAAAACTATTATAATTTTATCAATTTAGTCCTAAACCTTTTTATTTTACCAATTGAGTTGTAAATCTTTGCATTTGTGCTAATTCAGCCTATTTGATCGGCCGACGCTAACGTGGTGTTCTCAGAGTTGACGTGGACAATTGTTAATAATAATTTAATATTTTAAAAATTTCAACTATTTATTATTTTCTTTTTCTTTTCTTTTATATTTTTATCCATTGGCCGGTGAGGGTTGTCATAGCTCACTGACCATGGGCGATGCCATTATGGCTGTGGGTGAGGCCGCTTCGCCTGTGGCTAGGGAGGCCATCGCTGTCTTTGCTGTGCTAGCGAGGCCTAAACTGAGGCGCAGCCTAAACTTGAGGGTGGTTCACAAGGTGGCCACGATCAAGGTGGCCTCACTTAGTGGCCGGCGATTTTTGGTGACCCTTGCTGGGCACAACTCACGCCAGTGGAAGAAAAAAGCAAAAAGAAAAGAGAAAGAAAAAGAAAAAATAATAAAAAATAAATTAAAAATTATTAAAAATTATCAACGTTAGCGTCAACTGGCTAAATAGATTGAATTGGCTCAAATACAAAAGATTAACTCTATTAATAAAAAAAAAGTTTAGGACTAAATTGATAAAATTGCAATAGGTTTATGATTTTTTAGTAATTTTCCTCTAAAAAGTTGGTAAATTGAAGATGATACTGTTGTAAAAACCAAGTGATCGAAAAAAACATTAAATAAAATAAGGGAATAAAGTAGACATCCTAGTATGGTCGGTGGGATCTACTCCACGAGAAGAGCAGCATAAGTCAAGTCACTCGGACACTCTCAAAATTTCCCACATATAATAACTCACACAAATTTTAACCCCCTTAATTCCTCGAGAAACAATGACTCAACTCATAGAGAATTACACAAATCCTACCATAAGACTAATTAGCATTAAAACGCATACAATTTCTTTGGGATTTACTTCACGAGTAAGCTGCACGACTAATTTTACGGCTAAAATAGTAGTGAAGTAAGAAATCTACTTGGCTCGGGTTCCCTTATAGCTCAAACTCAAGACATAGTTTCAACTAGCACAATGAATAGCGCTGTATAGAACCAAGCATAAGGTCCTAAGATGTCTTCGAATTATGGTGCGACATGTCCATAAATATTCTGTCATTCTTCTTACGTTGCGCTCATTCTTCCAGCTAATTCATAGTGATAATGTTCCAAATTTCAGCCATTTGAAATCATAGTATCAATTGCCATTAGTGACGTTGCTTAATTCATTGAAATTAGTCCGATAGACTAAATTGACACAAATTTAAAAGTTTATGAATTAATTGACAAAAAAAATTATAACTAAATTAACAAAATTGTAATAATTATGACTTTTTTGTCGGTTCTCCCCCTAAATATTGATAGAGTCCACATCCCAAATGGGTGTACATCTTTTCTTTTAATTTGGAAACTCAAAGTCGGCGAAAGAAAGACATCATATTCTTAGCAAATCGAATCATTCCACTCTCCGAACATTGATAGAGTCCACACTCTTTTAAATGGGTGTACGATCTTCTCTATTAATATGGAACAAAAGTCAGCAAAAGCAAATTCACCCAAATAATATACAACGTCTTGCAATAGCTGGAGCACACAAACACAAAACAAACATTGAATTGCTGCTGTTGGTACTCAACTAGAGTTTCTCCTCCTCCACCTTGGAAAGTAGAAGTGCCATGGAAAGTGGAAAAAGCTTAGCTTGATAGCTTACTAATTTCGTATACGATCAAGTACTTTCCTTGGAAGTCAAATGTGGCAATTAGAATGTCCAGCAAATTAGAACCCATCAAAGTGGATCTTGTGTAATATGTTGGTCGGGGTCAGATTCTTAGAATGGAGCGATAGTTTATTGCAAAAGAGAAATACAAGTTGATGTTGAAAGAGGACGACACGTTCTCTCCACTATGCACGGTGGAGACGAGCCATTGTATGCGTTCACTGGTTTGAGTCGAGGAGTATTACCCATGCAACAAAGAAAACTGCGCCTCCACTCGGTTTTGTATCACTTTATCTCGGCAATGAGTCATTTACTTTGAAAGTAACATATTAATAGATTTTTGAAATACTTTTTTTGAATTCGGTCCTCGAACTTTAATTTTATGTAATTAAGTCATGGAACTCGTGGGACTTTTCAGTCTAGGTCCCTCCATTTGAAACGTGAGAAAATTACTATAAAATCCTAAATTTATTGTAATTTATCAATTCAGTCCTATTTTTTTTAAATTGGATACTAATTCTTTTATATTTATGCCAATTCAGTCCATTTGGCCGGCCGGCATTGACGTGGCGTCACGGAGCTGACGTGCAGTCAATGGAGCTGACATGAAATCTTTAATAATATATATTTTAAAATTTAAAATTTTATTTATTTATTTTCTTTCTCTTTCTTTTTATATTTGTTCCATTGGCCGGCGAGGGTCACCAGAGCTCATCGACCATTGGGTGATGCCATCGTGGCACGGGCGAGGCTGCCTTGCCAGTGGTGAGGGAGGCCATGGCTGTTCACTTGCAGTTGGTGAGGCTCGGTCGCACCTTGTGAGTCTGAACTCGAGGCGGCCTCGCTTAGTGGCCAGCAAGTTTTTGCGATCCTCATCGGGCACAGCTCGCTGGCCCGTGGAAAAGGGGGAAAAAAGAAGAAAGAGAAACATAAATAAATAAAAAAATAAAAAATATGAAAATATTATTAAAATTATCCACTTCAATCGGCCAAATGGAAGAATTGGCCAAATATAAAAGCTTAAATCAATTGAAAAAAGAAGCATTATGGCTAAATTGGTAAAATTACAATAGGTTCATGACCTTTTGATAATTTTCCCTTTGAAACATTGGTAAATTGAAGATGGCACTATTGTAAAAACAGTAATTGAACACAACATTAACAAGATAAGGAAATAAATCAGGCATCCTGATACGATCGGTGGGGCCTACTCCATGGGAGAGTAGCATAAGTCAAGTCACTCATATACTCGCAAAATTTCCCACGCATAATCTCACACAATATTTAACCTCCACAATTCCTCGAGAAACAATCATTCATCTCATAGAGAATTTCACAAATCGTACCGTAATATTAATTAGCATTATAACACTTACAATTTCTTCAGGATGTACTTCACGAGTAAGCCCCACAAATGGTTTTTACAGCCAAACAGAAGTGAAGTTAAGAAATCTACTTGGTCGGGTTTCCCTTATAGCTCGAATCGACACATATTTTCAGTTGGCACAACGAGTAGCGCTGTATAGAACCAATCACAAGCTCCTAAGATGTCTTCGAATTATGGTGCGGTATGTCCATAAATATTTCCGTTGTTCTTCTTACGTTGCGTTCTCCTTCCAGCTAATTCATCCTGAATGTTCCGAATTTCCGCCATATCAAAGCATATTTCGACTGCTATTAAGTATTTGCGGCGTTGCTTTAGCTCGTAGAAATGGAACATAGATGGACATGACTTGCAAATTTTTTGCGAAACTTCACTAGCAAAATCACAAAAAAAAAAAAAAAATTTACGATCAAATCGAAGAATAACGCAAGTTCGAAGGTTGAATGTGCACTTTTCCGTTTTTGCCCCATCTTTAATGGATTGGACCTCTCTGATCTCTACGTTCATGGCGCATCAAATGTCAAAAGAGCAACATTTCTATCAGTCGGCCATTTCCGTTCATGCATCATGGTCATCGACTCCACACGATTTACTCCCAAAGCCAATAGGATGCATGCTTTATCTCAATATTCACTTAGTAGTCCATAACAAAGTTGGTGTCTACTTCGTGTTTTGTCGTGAAAATCGACGTGGTATCACCGTCCGATCAGGTGGTTTCACTCAGAGATCTTTTGATAACGCTTTGAGAATGAGTCCAATCAGGAAAATTTACGCCCCGTGGTATACCGGGTATACGAAAGGCCCTGCTACAATTAGAAATTTGAGTTTGACCGCTATTTAACTAAAGAAATGACCAACCCGTAGTATACGGGTATACGAAGGGCTTGCTACTATTAGAAATTCGAGTTCGACCGCTCTTTAACTAACAGATGGCCAGCCCCGTAGTGTACCAGGTATACGAAGGGCTCCGCTACGATTAGAAATTCGAGTATGACCGCTCTTTAACTAAAGAAATGACCAATCCGGTAGTATACCGGGTATATGAAGGGCTCCACTATGATTAGAAATTGGAGTTCGATCGCTGTTTAACAAAAGAAATGACCAACCCGTAGTATGCCGGGTATACGAAGGGCTCCGCTATGATTAGAAATTCGAGTCCGACCGCTCTTGAACTAACGAAAAGACCAACTCTTTTGTGTCTTAATAAAATATAGAAAAGAAAGAACATGGTCTAGAAGTCAAGACAACCAAAATCAGACCCACTTATTGCAGATCAAGTGGAGAATCGCTGGACAGCATTAACTAATTCACCTGAGATCTGTATTTGTGCATATGGCGTGTAATCCTCAATCCCCACGACAACTTCTAGGAACATTCTTGGACATGAGAAAATCGACACGCAAATCTGACGTGCTAGAGACACGAGATAAGCCATACATGCTTTCATAGAAAAGTCGTTCTTGTTGTGCTCGCAATTGACAGTGTCTAAAGTACTACTGTGTTTAGCTATACGTTATCGCCCTGGGCAAAGGAGTGGTTAATCGGACACGTCGTAATAGATTAAGTCAATCACATTTCGGATAACAACGAGACTCGGAGCCTCATTCCTAATCCGATCCGGGTTGTAGGGGTTCACAAAATTGCCTTGAGTATAGTTTCTTAATCAGCTTGTAGTTCGGACAGTGGCTCCATACAATTTGCATAGTATAAGAGCCAGAGCATTTGAGTTTAAACCTTTCAGCCTTTTTCTTATCTTCTCATATATGTTTCCATATTACACTAACTTCCTAAACCACTCATTCATTTAACGACTTAAATTTGAGAGCAACTATAGAGTTTTTTTAAAAAAAATAAAAAATGAATATAATTACAAGCAAATTAGATGATTAGAAAAATCTAAACCTCACCAGCAGTAGTCTTCCTACAAAATTTGACAGTTAAATACACATGGATCTCGAGGAGTTAATTCAGAAATTGAGGAATGGTCTTGTGAATCAAATGCACAATGTACAGGTCGGTTCTCTGTGACATCAAGGACAACAATCTCATGATTGCACACTCAAACTTTGGCTCACAGGTCTAGAGACGAAATTAAACTTAATATGAGGGGCAATCGTACCTAAAGATTTTGATAAGTCCAATCAAGCTTGCCCAATGATGGCTGCACATGTTTACCTCCCTACTATGACTTTAATTTTCCCCAACATTTTCAGCCAACGAACGAGAAGAGTGCGCTGCTTTTAACTTGTATGTTCCTGAAAAAAGTAATCAAAACATCACAAAAATTTAAGCCAGAGCTTATGTCATGGGCACCCACCCACCACCACCGGGTAGAAAAAAGACTAAAATGAAACTGCGAAAAAACCATAAATTTTTACAACTTTGTCAATTCAGTCCTAAAACTTTTATCTATTGCCGATCCAGTCCTATTAACTGAAAATCACTGATATGAATGCCGGCCGTTCTATAACACCGTTGGCCGGTACTGATATGGATAATTTTAATAGTATTTTCATATTTATTCGTATGGTTTTTTTCTTTTTTCCTTTTAACTTTTTCCCCCTATGCCTGCTCATGGGAAGGTGCCCTCGCTGCCCAAGTGAGGGTGACCTTTAAACTGAGGTCAGCGGGGTTGAGGCTGGTGGAGGGGAAAAAAAAAGAGAAAAGGAAAAAAAGGAACAAGGGGGAGAGGAAAACATGAATATAAATATTTAAAAATATTAAAATATTATTAAAAGTTGTCGATGTCGGCGTTAGTGATGCCATTTAAGATGACTGGTATCCACGTCAGTGATTTGCGGTCAAAGGACTGAATCGGCAAAAGATAAAAAACGTTATGGCTAAATCGTTAAACTTAAAATGTTTAGGATTGAATTAACAAAAGTGCAAAAGATTAAGAATTTTTTTATATAATTTCCTACTTATAGCTTCCAGCATACCAATAGGGCTAGCTGATGAACTCACAAACTATGGATGGGATGACTAACGAGTAGTTTTTCAAATGAATATTCATCTTTTATAATAGGGAAAAGTACAAAAAGGAAAAGGTCACAAACTTATTTATCGGATCAATTTAGTCTTAAACCTTTTTATATTGGATGGATTGAATTGGTATAAATATAAAAAGGTTTAAGACTAAATTGATCCGATAAATAAGTTTGTGACCTTTCCTTTTTGTACTTTTCCCTATTATAAAAGAATGAATATTCATTTGAAAAACTACTCGTTAGTCATCCCATCCATAGTTGTGTGAGTTCATCAAGCTAGCCCTATTGGTATGCTGGAAGCTATAAAGTAGGAAAATTATATAAAAAAATTCTTAAATCTTTTGCACTTTTGTTAATTCATCCTAAACATTTTAAGTTTAACGATTTAGCCATAACGTTTTTATCTTTTGCCGATTCAGTCCTTTGACCGCAAATCACTGACGTGGATACCAGTCATCTTAAATGGCATCACTAACGCCGACATCGACAACTTTTAATAATATTTTAATATTTTTAAATATTTATATTCATGTTTTCCTCTTCCCCCTTGTTCCTTTTTTCCTTTTCTCTTTTTTTTTCCCCTCCAACCAGCCTCAACCTCCGCTGACCTCAGTTTAAAGGTCACCCTCACTTGGGCAGCGAGGGCAACCTTCCCATGAGGCAGGCATAGGGGGAAAAAGTTAAAAGGAAAAAAGGAAAAAAAACCATACGAATAAATATGAAAATACTATTAAAAATATCCATATCAGTACCGGCCAACGGTGTTATAGAACGGCCGGCATTCATATCAGTGATTTTCAGTTAATAGGACTGGATCGGCAATAGATAAAAAGTTTTAGGACTGAATTGACAAAGTTGTAAAAAATTTATGGGTTTTTTCGCAGTTTCATTTTTAGTCTTTTTTCTACCCGGTGGGTGGGTGGGTGGGTGCCATGACATAAGCTCTGGCTTAAATTTTTGTGATGTTTTGATTACTTTTTTTCAGGAACATACAAGTTAAAAGCAGTCACTCTTCTCGTTCGTTGGCTGAAATGTTGGGAAAATTAAAGTCATAGTAGGGAGGTAAACATGTGCAGCCATCATTGGGCAAGCTTGATTGGACTTATCAAAATCTTTAGGTACGATTGCCCCTCATATTAAGTTTAATTTCGTCTCTAGACCTTGTGAGCCAAAGTTTGAGTGTGCAATCATGAGATTGTTGTCCTTGATGTCACAGAGAACCGACCTGTACATTGTGCATTTGATTCACAAGACCATTCCTCAATTTCTGAATTAACTCCTCGAGATCCATGTGTATTTAACTGTCAAATTTTGTAGGAAGACTACTGCTGGTGAGGTTTAGATTTTTCTAATCATCTAATTTGCTTGTAATTATATTCATTTTTATTTTTTTAAAAAAACTCTATAGTTGCTCTCAAATTTAAGTCGTTAAATGAATGAGTGGTTTAGGAAGTTAGTGTAATATGGAAACATATATGAGAAGATAAGAAAAAGGCTGAAAGGTTTAAACTCAAATGCTCTGGCTCTTATACTATGCAAAATTGTATGGAGCCACTGTCCGAACTACAAGCTGATTAAGAAACTATACTCAAGGCAATTTTGTGAACCCCTACAACCCGGATCGGATTAGGAATGAGGCTCCGAGTCTCGTTGTTATCCGAAATGTGATTGACTTAATCTATTACGACGTGTCCGATTAACCACTCCTTTGCCCAGGGCGATAACGTATAGCTAAACACAGTAGTACTTTAGACACTGTCAATTGCGAGCACAACAAGAACGACTTTTCTATGAAAGCATGTATGGCTTATCTCGTGTCTCTAGCACGTCAGATTTGCGTGTCGATTTTCTCATGTCCAAGAATGTTCCTAGAAGTTGTCGTGGGGATTGAGGATTACACGCCCATATGCACAAATACAGATCTCAGGTGAATTAGTTAATGCTGTCCAGCGATTCTCCACTTGATCTTGCAATAAGTGGGTCTGATTTTGGTTTGTCTTGACTTCTAGACCATGTTCTTTCTTTTCTATATTTTTATTAAGACACAAAAGAGTTGGTCTTTTCGTTAGTTCAAGAGCGGTCGGACTCGAATTTCTAATCATAGCGGAGCCCTTCGTATACCCGGCATACTACGGGGTTGGTCATTTCTTTTGTTAAACAGCGATCGAACTCCAATTTCTAATCATAGTGGAGCCCTTCATATACCCGGTATACTACCGGATTGGTCATTTCTTTAGTTAAAGAGCGGTCATACTCGAATTTCTAATCGTAGCGGAGCCCTTCGTATACCTGGTACACTACGGGGCTGGCCATCTGTTTAGTTAAAGAGCGGTCGAACTCGAATTTCTAATAGTAGCAAGCCCTTCGTATACCCAGTATACTACGGGGTTGGTCATTTCTTTAGTTAAATAGCAGTCAAACTCAAATTTCTAATTGTAGCAGGGCCTTTCGTATACCCGGTATACCACGGGGCGTAAATTTTCCTGATTGGACTCCTTCTCAAATCGTTATCAAAAGATCTCTTGAGTGAAACCACCTGATCGGTCGGTGATACCACGTCGATTTTCACAACAAAACACGAAGTAGACGCCAACTTTGTTATGGACTACTAAGTGAATATTGAGATAAAGCATGCATCCTATTGGCTTTGGGAGTAAATCGTGTGGGTCGATGACCATGATGCATGAACAGAAATGGCCGACTGATAGAAATGTTGCTCTTTTGACATTTGATGCGCCATGAACGTAGAGATCAGAGAGGTCCAATCCATTAAAGATGGGGCAAAAACGGAAAAGTGCACATTCAACCTTCGAACTTGCGTTATTCTTTCGATTTGATCGTAAATTTTTTTTTTTTTTTTGTGATTTTGCTAGTGAAGTCTCGCAAAAAATTTGCAAGTCATGTCCATCTATGTTCCATTTCTAAGAGCTAAAGCAACGTCGCAAATACTTATAGCAGTCGATAATATGCTTTGATATGGCTGAAATTCGGAACATTCAGGATGAATTAGCTGGAAGGAAGAACGCAACGTAAGAAGAACAACGGAAATATTTATGGACATACCGCACCATAATTCGAAGACATCTTAGGAGCTTGTGATTGGTTCTATACAGCGCTACTCGTTGTGCCACCTGAAAATATGTGTCGAGTTCGAGCTATAAGGGAAACCCGACCAAAGTAGATTTCTTAACTTCACTTCTGTTTTGCTGTAAAAACCATTTGTGGGGCTTACTCGTGAAGTACATCCTGAAGAAATTGTAAGTGTTATAATGCTAATTAATATTACGGTACGATTTGTGAAATTCTCTATGAGATGAATGATTGTTTCTCGAGGAATTGTGGAGGTTAACATTGTGTGAGTTATTATGTGTGGGAAATTTTGCGAGTATCTAAGTGACTTGACTTATGCTACTCTCCCATGGAGTAGGCCCCACCATCATATCAGGATGCCTGATTTATTTCTTTATCTTGTTTAATGTTGTGTTCAATTACTTGTTTTTACAATAGTGCCATCTTCAATTTACCAATGTTTCAAAGGAAAATTATCAAAAGGTCATGAACCTATTGTAATTTACCAATTTAGTCATAATGCTTCTTTTTTCAATTGATTTAAGCTTTTATATTTGTGCCAATTCAGTCCATTTGGCCGACTGAAATGGATAATTTTAATAATATTTTCATATTTTTTATTTTTTTATTTTCTTTCTCTTTCTCTTTCTTCTTTTTTCCCCTTTTCCACGAGCCAGCGAGCCATGCCCGATGAGGATCACAAAAACTTGCTAGCCACTAAGCGAGGCCGACTCGAGTTCAGGACTCACAAGGTGCGACCGAGCCTCACCAGCCGCAAGTGAACATAGCCATGGCCTCCCTCACCACTGGCAAGGCAGCCTCGCCCATGGCCACGATGGCATCACCCAATGGTCGCTGAGCTCTGGTGACCCTCGCCGGCCAATGGAACAAAATATAAAAAGAAAGAGAAAGAAAATAAATAAATAAAATTTAAAATTTTAAAATATATATTATTAAAAAATTTCGTGTCAGCTCCATTGACTGCACGTCAGCTCCGATGACGCCACGTCAATGCCGGCCGGCCAAATGGACTGAATTGGACAAATATAAAAGAATTAGTATCCAATTTAAAAAAAATTAGGACTGAATTGATAAAATTACAATAAATTTAGGATTTTATAGTAATTTTCTCACGTTTCAAATGGAGGGACCTAGATTGGAAAAGTCCCACGAGTTCCATGACTTAATTACATAAAATTAAAGTTCGAGGACCGAATTCAAAAAAAGTATTTCAAAAATCTATTAAATATGTTACTTTCAAAGTAAGATGACTCATTGCCGAGATAAAGTGATACAAAACCGAGTGGAGGCGCAGTTTTCTTTGTTGCATGGGTAATACTCCTCGACTCAAAACCAGTGAACGCATACAATGAGCTCGTCTCCACCGTGCATAGTGGAGAGAACGTGTCGTCCTCTTTCAAACATCAACTTGTATTTCTCTTTTGCAATAAATTATCGCTCCATTCTAAGAATCTGACCCCGACCCAACATATTACACAAGATCCACTTTGATGGGTTCTAATTTGCTGGACATTCTAATGCCACATTTGACTTCAAGGGAAAGTACTTGATCGTATACGAAATTAGTAAGCTATCAAGCTAAGCTTTTCCACTTTCCATGGCACTTCTACTTTCGCATGGTGGAGGAGGAGAAACTCTAGTTGAGTACCAACAGCAGCAATTCAATGTTTGTTTTGTGTTTTGTGTACTCCAGCTATTGCAAGACGTTGTATATTATTTGGGTGAAATTTGCTTTTGCTGACTTTTGTTTCCATATTAATAGAGAAGATCGTACACCCATTTAAAAGAGTGTGGACTCTATCAATGTTCCGGAGAGTGGAATGATTCGATTTGCTAAGAAATATGATGTCTTTCTTTCGCCGACTTTGAGTTTCCAAATTAAAAGAAAAGATTGTACACCCATTTAGGGATGTGGACTCTATCAATATTTAGGGGGAGAACCGACAAAAAAGTCATAAAATTATTACAATTTTGTTAATTTAGTTATAATTTTTTTTGTCAATTAATTCATAAACTTTTTAAATTTGTGTCAATTTAGTCTATCGGACTAATTTCAATGAATTAAAGCAACGTCACTAGTGGCAATTGATACTATGATTTCAAATGGCTGAAATTTGGAACATTATCACTATGAATTAGCTGGAAGAATGAGCGCAACGTAAGAAGAATGACAGAAATATTTATGGACATGTCGCACCATAATTCGAAGACATCTTAGGACCTTATGCTTGGTTCTATACAGCGCTATTCATTGTGCTAGTTGAAACTATGTCTTGAGTTTGAGCTATAAGGAACCCGAGCCAAGTAGATTTCTTAACTTCACTACTATTTTAGCCGTAAAAATTAGTCGTGCAGCTTACTCGTGAAGTAAATCCCAAAGAAATTGTATGCGTTTTTAATGCTAATTAGTCTTATGGTAGGATTTGTGTAATTCTCTATGAGTTGAGTCATTGTTTCTGAGGAATTAAGGGGGTTAAATATTGTGTGAGTTATTATATGTGGGAAATTTTGAGAGTGTCCGAGTGACTTGACTTATGCTGCTCTTCTCGTGAGTAGATCCCACCGACCATACTAGGATGTCTACTTTATTCCTTATTTTATTTAATGTTTTTTTCGATCACTTGGTTTTACAACAGTATCATCTTCAATTTACCAACTTTTTAGAGGAAAATTACTAAAAAAATCATAAACCTATTGCAATTTTATCAATTTAGTCCTAAACTTTTTTTTATTTAATAGAGTTAATCTTTGTATTTGAGCCAATTCATCTATTTAGCCAGTTGACGCTAACGTTGATAATTTTAATAATTTTTAAATTTATTTTTTATTATTTTTCTTTTTCTTTCTCTTTCTTTTTGCTTTTTTCTTCCACTGGCCGGTGAGTTGTGCCCAGCAAGGGTCACCAAAAATCGCCGGCCACTAAGTGAGGCCACCTTGATCGTGAACCTTGTGAACCACCCTCAAGTTTAGGCTGCGCCTCAAGTTTAGGCCTCGCTAGCCACAGGCAAAGACAGCGATGGCCTCCTAGCCACAGGCGAGCGGCCTCACCCACAGCCATAATGGCATCGCCCATGGTCAGTGAGCTATGACAACCTCACCGCCAATGGATAAAAATATAAAAGGAAAGAAAAAGAAAATAAATAAATAAGTTGAAATTTTTAAAAAATTTTAAATTATTATTAACAATTGTCCACGTCAACTCTGAGAACACCACGTTTAGCGTCGGCCGATCAAATAGGCTGAATTAGCACAAATGCAAAAGATTTACAACTCAATGGTAAAATAAAAAGGTTTAGGACTAAATTGATAAAATTATAATAGTTTTAGGATTATTTTTTTTTAGTGATTTTCTCACGTTTCAGATGGACGGACTTAGATTGGAAAGTCCCACGAGTTCCATGATTTAATTACATAAAATTAAAGTTCGAGGACCGAACTCAAAAAGAATCTCAACGATCTATTAAATACGTTACCTTTAGAATAAGAATAAGATGACTCATTGCTCAGATAAAGTGAACGCATAGAATGAGCTCGTCTCCACCGAGTACAGTGGAGAGAACATGTTGTCCTCTTTCAAACGATCAACTTGTATTTCTCTTTTACTATAAATTATAACTCCATCCTAAGAATCTGACCCCGACCCAACATATTAAACAAGATCCACTTAGATGTGTGACATCCCAAAGTTTTCTACATTGGAAATAATTAAAAAATTAAAAGAATATTTCTTGACTTGTTCCTTAGGACACCGAGAAACTCCTAAGGCAAATAAAATATTTTTTAAACGAAGAAGGAATGCTAAAACTTCTTGAAGAAGCTATCCAGTAACTTCTCAATAAAGCCATTACTTTAATTATTTCAAAAAAGTTTCTAAAATTTCGTATTGAAACATCACACAAAGTAATAATTCTTGAATTAATTACAAGTCAAAGGCAAGTTAATAGAATAGATAAGTTCAATGCCAAGTCAAGATAGAATCAATGTCCATTTTCAATGAGCTAATGCGAAGTCAAGAGGTAAATGACAAATAGAAATGTCATTTTCAATATTTAATGATAGAATAAAATCAATGTCACTTTCAATTACAAAAAAAGTCAAGAAACCATAATGAATTCATATTATAGTATTCACATCAAGTCAAGAAACTATAAATGAGTTTATCTTATAGGATTAATAAAATCAAGAAAACAAAAATGAGTTCGCACAATAGGATTGACAAAGTCAAGAAACATAAATGAGTTCCATTAATGGATTGATAAATCAAGATGGTATAAATGCTTTCGCATTTGTAGAAAACTTAGAAGGAAAGTCATTAATAAAAAGTAACTTGTGAGAGAAGTTAGAAAACTACTATATAGGGGTTACGATTTCCTCATCACCAACCCTCTCCCCTTCCCTTAATTTTTGCCTTCTCTCTCTCTCTCTCTCGTTCGCTCTCTCTCTCTCTCTCTCACGCCCACCTCTTTCTTGCTTCATCACATGCTCTCACGTTGCTCGGCCATCCCTCACTTTGCTCACACCCTCGTGTGGTTCTTGGTAGTCCTACCCTGAAAAGGTAGGAAACTTAGTAGGTTTGAAATAGGGATGTTAGTTTAAATGCTTTGATGAAGTGAATGCATGGTCATTCCTTATACATAAAATGAAATGTGTGTCGGAACAGGTGTATAGACTTGCTAAAGGAAGAATTGAAAACAAGTCATTAATTATGTTGTCATGAAGAATTTATTGCATAAAAATAATGGACATTTCTTAGGACTATGGATGGTCTGATAATCATAATCAAGATTAAGGAATGGATCATGCGTGTGCTAGAGTTTGGCTGTCCATAAAAAGATAATGATTGCCATCGTTAGCGAGAAAGCAACTATGTAAGGGCTTGATGTGACAATATAATGTTTTTATTGTTGCTCTCAACAACATTATCATATGTATGTGCCATCATCCAATAAAAAAAAAATACTTCAGGCGATGGCATAGACATCATTCACCTAAATAATGATATGAAATATATGTGTCGTCCCCCCCCCCCACACAGCATGCAATGGCGACGTGCCCGTAACAATGAGTCTAATGGGAGACTCGAGAAAAGAAAGCCCAAATGAAAAAGAAAGAATGTCAGTTGCATTTAATTAAATTTGTTCTTGACATTAGGATAGATGTCATACATGGTCATCATGAGTAATGGATGGCTCAAGAAAAGAAAAGCTCGAAAGTGAAAAGAAAATCTGCTGCACATTGTTAAGTTGTATGAATGACATTATGACTAATGTCGTGTTTGATGTTTTGAGTAATGAACACAAAATAGCTTTGCAAAATTAGATGTTAGAACTTTTACTCAATATTTTAAGCTAGAGATTTTTCTTACTGGGCTATGTGTTATCCCTTTATTTTTCAAGAAAGTAAATAGCTTTCTAGTAGAACTCATTATTTGGATATCCGACCGCACATGGAGAGTCTCCCAACAGTTCAGAGATGTAGAGCAGATGCTTCTTTATGTGGGCTCGGGTTGTTTGGGTAAAGATCGGGGGGGGTACGGGGCGGTTTGGGCGAAAAAAAAAAGTGGGACTTGAGTCCACACAGGGGGGCCGGGAGGGGAAGCGGAGGGTCCAAGGATAGGGATGGGGGACACGTTGTATCTTTCTGCGCCGAGTCTTCTCAGGTACGCTTTTTGTTTGGGGGGGGTGAAGCGTAGGGGTAAGGCGTGGGCAGCTGAAGAGGGCTCGAAGAACGTCGTTCTCTGTT
>JAGVVM010013244.1:0-14429 GCA_019149425.1 Psidium friedrichsthalianum
GGAATAGGTCACTCAGTAAGAAGAGATTTCTCACATTTTAATTTTTTATTTAGACTATGATTATGATGTAAAGGACACATCCTCTTATATAAATCGAACGTGAGTTACACATCCCCCCACACCTTATGACTCAACAACTCAATTGATATTCTAAACTTTGGCTCAAAACAAAATCAACTAGATATCGGTTAATATCCTATCCATTTCTCACCAAAAATCAACCGATATTTTTGCTTTCGCTCAACGTAAAATCACCTCATCCCGAAATATGCAAATTATGTATATCAGTAAGGATTTTGGAACATGATTTATTATTATATTTTTTGGAAAAATTTTCTTTTTTGTCATCCGCCGCCGTCCCAAATGCAAATGGAAATGCATGATGGGAAAGGTAAAAACTATACTAAATGCAGACCCATAATGAAAATTGATTTTGTAGGGATAAGTTTAGTCCTCTAATTTTTTCATGAAATAAATGATTGAATAATAACAAAGCAAAATTTAGATGTCAATAAATGATAATTGGTACCGTCCAACTTGTGACCAATATATTGTATAACCCTATTCTACGATAATATGGACCAAAAGGTACTTAACTCAAGGAAGTCCTAGGGGGGGCCCCAACCCCGAAACCATTTGTGATGGAGAACTTGATGACCAGTAGACATCTCCACAGACCACTATCACTAAAACTTCCTGTATGTAATTAAATAACCAGACACACTGTTGGTAATCATTCAGAATCAACTCCAGAACGATTCATAGTTCACGTTGTAAAAGAATTGTAGCACGGTATAAGCCATGGAACAGATTTTTCTAACACGAATTGCGTCGTGGATCGACAACTAGATATAACCGAGCCTGTGTTCACACAGTTTCCTTAAAACAGATTCGTTCTTTCACCTCTGTGTGCTTTTGGGTTTCGTGAACTTCTAGTCTCCCAGGATACAACGTTAACAGCTAGGAGGTGAGGCCAGGACTCAGAGATTTCTGTGAACTTGACGAAACTGGTGTTTGAATACTATCGAAAACCATTCAAAGGGAATAAGTATAAAACAGAGCAAAAAAGCAGAGGGTGAGATCGAATCGCGTTGTGTGTGACTGTAGTTAGGAGTCTTAGGATGGGGTTACAGGCAAAAATGGGAAAAAAGAAGGGGGGAAAAGAAAAGGGGGGCGCAGGAAAAGGGCAGGGTTCTAACGCTGTAGCAATCAAAGACGTGGTTAAAAAACAATTCATGATATTAAAGATCGTAGGCTACTGGTTGTATTATTCCCGGAAGGGTTCGCAGAACATATGGCTTAACAGTTTGATAAAACGTCTGATTAATCTGCCGGTTGTAACTGTTTTTAGCATAACCGACAATTAAATCTGCCGTTTGTCATTGTTTACGGTGTAACGGTTGATTATTCTGCCGTTCTGCAAATGGATGATTACTCTGCGCATTTGTAATGACCGTATGTGAATGACATTCCAAAACGTTACAAATGGTCCGCTGCGGATCGTCGCGACTGCTTCTGAACGCTGATTCGACCTGCGCAAGCTGCTTCTGAACGCTGGTTTCTAAACCCTGCGCAGAGCTGCTTCTGAATCTGAACGTTTGCTTCTGAGCTCAATCCGAAACAAATCTGCTTTGGAGCTCGCATTAAGCTCGTTACAAAATCATCCATTAACATTTGCCTTACAAATCCGTAACAATTTGTAAAAAAAACAGTTGAGCCTGATGCAAAATTGGGGATAATCGCGAGCCCTTTTTCTGGTCCGCATTCGTGCGTACGCGCCCCTCGTCGAACCTTCGTTGAGGCCCGAGATTTGCACCCCCCTGGCACCTGTGCGCGAGTGCATAGGAAACTTGTTTTTATGTTACCACTCCTAGGAGTTAACATATAATAAAGCACTTGAAAGCCCTTCTTTCTTGTCCAATGTGGGACTAGTGTTTCCCACTTCCAAACTCAAGGATGCTTTTGAGAACAATTTCTCATTCACCCATCAAAACACACCATATTTCCAACACACGCCACTTACTTATCACTTCTCGAGTTCCACAAATCTCAGTATCCATACATGTCACTCCAAATTTTTACTCCATGTTTAGAACACCAAAAAATTTGCAGACAACCATATTACACAATTCTGGATGTGGTATTTCTAAATACACAAAAACACACTTCTTCGAGACAACTAGCACTAAATTCACCACTACACCAAATTCCACAGCTGTCACAAAATTACACCACAGTAATAATTCACAATACCCACTTTCTTCAAACAACCAGCACTAGATTTTAGCCCCAAAACGTAGACCACTTCTCGTCACAGTTGTCACCAATTACACTCTACCCAAAACAAATTCCATTCACACCATTTGCAGCAATCATCCCCACATCTACCCAAAAGACAAGACGATAGGAAATTCCCACCAAACATTGTGAGCTGAGGTTCCAAGCCTGTGGAACATGGATCGTGGTCGCCGGGTGTCGTCGAGCTGACGTCGGCCTTTGGATCTGTCGGCCCTAGATGTCGATGATCTTGGTCGCTGGCACATCTAGCTGAGCTGACGTTTACGAGGCTAGTGGATGATAATGATGTGGTGGTGGTCTGTAGGTGTCGATGGTGAAGTTAATTATAGGATTTAGGTTTTATTTTTATACTCGATTACCATGTTATCGGATAAATAGAGATTATTTTAATTTCTGCTTCAAAGCAAGTAATTATAGGCTTAGGGCTAAGCTAGTACAGATTGCTATCTAATCCCAATTTGCTAAACACTCTAAAGTAATAGCAATAGAGACGTCCACCCAATATCTTTAAAGTTCTCATTGTTTTACTACAGGCGATTTTTCATGGTCCCTACACTACCAAAGCCCAACTCTCAAGTCTTCTTGTTTAGCTACCAATTTTGTTCGAGGCATCCCTTCTTCATACGGGTGACCACACGAGTTATATCATGCCATGGTCAGATCTAAATCTTAATCATCACCAACATATCTCATGTTTCTTTTAAACAGTGTTCAGTATTGGCTATTCAAAACATATGCATGTGCAGGTGGTCGGTTTGCATTTGCAAGCAACATCTTTAGGAACACAAACAACTAGCGACATTCAGAGAGTCGTGGCCAGGTGAAGATCCTTTGGCAGCATTGACAGCCCACTGATATCCCGCAAGAGAAACTCATCTGCACCAGGAAATGCTTGCTTGTTTTGAGCTCATTGATTAGGATTGATACTGTTTTGTTCCTATAATGCATCCTTTTCTTAAGCACAGCCCCCATAAAAAAAAAAAAAACCACACAAAAAAAAAAAAAAAAAAACACGAATCAAATGAAAAGCACTCTTTTCTACTTTTTTGTTTCTTCATTCATTCCTTTGTGCTAAATTTTTAATTCATGACTGACTTGCTGGGAAAGAACCTCTCAAATTTGTGATCTTGGCATTTAAATAAAAAAATTATTTTTTGAACAACAAATTGTTCCTAGGATTAGAGAATGTAACAACACACTCTTAAGTCACGTGGTTGATATTTTTTTTACCGAAAATTCTACATTGCATTAATTCCCTATGAGTCACATTGGACAATTTAATAGAAAATTTAATGACACACTGTATCTTCAAGCAAGAAAAAAAATCGCCTAAATAGCATAAGTCAATCGGGTTTTTAAAATTTATGGTACTATTTTTTGGCAGCAGAATATCGATTAATGTGAATCTCAAACTTTCGTGGTTTTATTATTCAATCAAATTTGCAGTATACAAATCCAAAAAAAAAAAAGAAAAAAGAAAAAAGAACAACATAAAAGAGAATGCACTTCTGCAATTCGAGCGCAAGAAGGCGAGGTCATCGGGGTTCCATGTGTTGAATTTACGATCAACATACCCTATTACAGGATAGAATAGACATGTGCCTTCTTAAGAAGTCAAAGGTCTTTTCGGGTTTCAAGCGTGTTGACTTGTGGATCAATACGTGTTCGATGGTGCATGGGAAGTCAACGTCTTCATGACACTTTCATTGATGATGTTTGGCCAAAAAATTTCTAACCCGTCGTAAGGGAAAGGTCATGGACCGATTTTTCAGCGTTTTTTTCTTTTTGTGACTCACATGCCTTCAACTTACAAAGCAAAGGAAATTAACTTGAGGTAAATGTGTCATGAAGTATTAATTTTTAATGTTATTAATTCTATTCTTTTTGAAGAAAAGTGTGTTAGCTCACAAAGTTTCAAATAATCTGAGTGTCCGAGAGAGAGACTTGTAACCAGAGAATTTTTTGTTCATGTTTAATCTATTTAGCCTGTGAAAAGAATATTAATAATGTAATAATTTATTGCGCGCTCGCTTTGAGCCATAACTTTTCAAGCAATCAAGTAAGTGTCATAATTTTAAAAGCAAATCACTTAAAGTTTATATAGGGTTAATTTTTTTTGTTGGAATTTCCACATGACATTAATTTTCGAAGCGCCACGTTGGTTGATTTAATATTAAATTAATGTCGCAATGAATTTTCAAGTGGAAAAATACTAATGTAACGCAAGTGATCTGTTTTGTTTTTTAGAAGTCATGACACTAGTTTTCTGGCAAGCAAAAAATTATGCTCGTTCGAATATCTAAACTTCACTATTTTATGATTCAATCAGAATTCAAGCCGGGATTAATGTGGATGGAACTTGTGCGAATCCATAGGAAGTCAAGGTCTTTGGGTCGTAAGATCACAACTACACGATAGATTAGACATGTGCCTACTCAAGAAGTCATGCCTTTTGGGGGTTTCACGTGTTTTGATTTTTGGATTAGTAGTTTTAGTTAGGAAGTCATGGTCTTTATGCACATTTATTGGTGATGTTTGGCCCTAGAAATTTCTGACTCAGCATAATGGAAAGGTCATGGAGGAATTTTTCGAGAAAAAGTGTCCAAAAAGTCATAAATTGATTACGTGGTACCAATTAGTCTTAAACTTTTTGACCTAGAACTAATTAGTCCTTTCAATTAATTTTAGTCGATATTGCTAACATGGATGACTGACGGCCTAAGTGGCATGGCCGGTGCTGACGTGGATTTTTAATAATATTTATTTTATTTATTTTATTTTCCTCCCTTTCCTCCGGTGGTGGTGAGGCCAACCATCACGTGACCCTCACCCAAGCTAGGGCGGCCTCACCAGGTGTCGCTTGGGCCAAGGCGACACTGCCTTGGCTTGTGCGAGGGTTGATCGGCCTCCTAGATTTGGCAAGGCCAATTCGCCTGTCGCATTCACCGCACCCTGTGAGGGGCCACCCTTGCCAGGCTTGGTAGCCATGGCCATGCTGGCCACCGGAGGAAAGGGGAAAAGAAGAGAGAAAAAAAAAGAAAGAAAAAATAAAAAATGTTAAAAATACTATTTAAAAATTTTCACGTTAGCACTGGTCATGCCACACGTCCACTCAGCAATATCCTAACAAAATTAACGAAAGGACTGTATTGGCTTTAGGTAAAAGTTTAGCATAAATTGACACCATTAAAAGGTAATAACTTTACAATAGATTTAGTTTCTAACACTTTTCCAATTTCATTTCTTGTTTTGAGTAACAAGCCTCCAACGTAGAAAGAAAAAGATCCATGTAACACCAACACGCAGCGTGTAAATATCAAACCAATTACATTGACCATGCATTCCAACCTTATTGGAACTGTCCTATATAAATTGCCTCTCATAACTCCTCTAACCTTAGTTAGTTTGGACAAATTTTTATGCAATTAAATCGGACATGCCATAGAAAGTTTATATCCTTCACTACTTTCACCAAATTGCAGCATCGTTTTATCAAAATAACAGTCAAGCTTGTTAAATTGGCCAAAGATGGAGGTATGGGGCAAGTGAAGGAGGTTAAGCTTATCCTCATCTCAACCAAATTCTCATAGTTCAATAGGGATTCTTTCGGACAAATCATTAAAGCTTGCATCTAGATAAGTGAGACTCTTTAAATCTCCCCTTTCAAGTTCAATTTGTCATTTGAGCAAATGAAAAGACTACATTGAACATTTACTAATAGTTCAAGAAACATATTGAACAAGTTAAAAGTGATATTGCATATTGAGCTAAAAATTAGGAATCATTAATGTCGTTTCCCTCCTCAATAATCCACCACAAAAATCATGCACATGGCCTTCTTCCTGGAAGAATTTTATTAACATGTATATATAGCCACAAAAAAGTACAGACAACTTGAGCAGTAACCTAGCCTTTTCCAACTCAGCCTAACAAAAAGAAGAAAAAGAAAAAAAAAAACTGACCTTTGCCAAGATAGAATTCCGGGACAATGGTGCAAATGGTTCATAAACTTTAATTAATATGCAATATCGTTCCTGAACTTTTAATTTGTATAATGTGATCCCTGAACTTTGGCCCAATATACAATGTCATCTCTAAATTTATAATTTGTTCAATATAATCCATGATGTAGTCCCTAGACTATATGAACATGTTTAAAAGTTCGTGGATCAAATTGAATATTGGATTAAAGTTCAGGGACCATATTGAACCAATCAAAAGTTTAGAAATGACGTTGTGTTGGACTTAAGTTCAAAGATGATGCATTTCAATCTTATTGAAAATAAGAAAACTAAACAGATTTCTTGTATAAGCTGCTTCTCACTCCTCTAGAATAGTTCAGGAAAAGTTTGACACGACTTAAATAATTTGCAGAAGCCCATACACTTCTATAACGTCAATCACTTTCACCAAATTGCAGCTTCGCTTTATCAACCTATCTCTTTATTGGACAAGCACTCAATGACCCTTACACATCGCTTAATCCTGATGAGTTTCTGTCGATCCACCTTCCAACCATGATCTGTTATTATCTCGGAGCTGAGCCAACGATATCTCATGGAAGGGCTTCGCCAATGGTAACTTTCGAGCTAGAAAAGCTTCTGAGACTTGCTTCATGGTTGGTCGGGACTTTGGATTAGCGCTCAAGCAAGCGAGCGCCAAAGAAACTATCTGAACAATACTTCTTGCGACAGAGTTCTCTCTTGGAAAAGGCAACCGCTGGTCTAACATTTTATATATCATGATATCTTCTCCAAGGGATGTCAGCACTGCAGATACAATATCTCCTGGATGCTCGCCCATCATTGTTTCCAATGCTACCACTCCAAAGCTATATACGTCGCATTTTTCATTAACGACCAAAGTATACGCGAGCTCTGCAAAAAACAGAACACAAAAGACGTAAGAAACTTTGGTGGTCGAGGCCTTGGATGGGATGGCTGCACCCTTAACCACCACCCCGTCGGCTGTCGCTCCCCCGTGAGGGGCAACGTTTCTCCAGGGACATTTTGCCATCCCTAATCACGGGACAACCAATTCTTAGCTTCTGTTGGCTAGTACACTACAAGTCATTGATGTTCATGGATGAGGGAACTTCAACATGGGTACACTATCTGACTTGTGCCTCTAGTAGTAACTTTCTAGGTAAAAAAAAAAAGAAGTAACTATGAAGCATAAAGTAGTGCTCACCCGGTGCGATATATCCATAGGTGCCTGCGATATTTGCAGTGAAGTTAGTTGAGGAATCCTGATCCTGAAGTCTTGCGGTGCCAAAATCTGATACGAAAGCCTGCATCTTGCTGTTAAGTAAGATGTTGTTGCTAGATATGTCTCGATGAACGATTGGCTGAATGCAGTCATGGTGCAAGTAAGACAAAGCGTGTGCCGTGTCTTGGACGAGATCGACCCTTTTGGACCAATCTAATTCCATCGCATCGACTTCATCTCTCAAAGCACAGAACAGGCTCCCATTTTCCATGTATTCATAAATCAAGAACATGCATCGCTTGTGTAAGCAGAAACCATGGAGCTTGATTATGCTCCTATGCCTTACTTCCGTCAAGTGTTTCACTTCATTCCGGAAGCTCCTGTCGAAGGACGGATCCTCTGCTTCGAGACGGTGAAGTTTCTTCAGTGCCACGACTTTCCCATTGGGCAATCGAGCTCTGTAGACGCTACCATAGCCGCCGGTCCCAACGCAATACTTGATGTCGAAGTCCTCTGTTGCATTTATTATGTCTTCATATGCGATCCTCCCATCGTAATTCCATATTGACAAGAAATCTCCATTTTTCTCTCTAGTCCCTGATTGCACGCTCTTTGCCGCACGTGGAAATAGGAAGCAAGATCCAACGACTACGCAGCAAATGAAAACTGCAGCAAGCGGAATGAACATCGTCATGTAATGACGAACGCTAGACCTTCTCCTGTGGGCTTCGTTACCAATGAAAGAGGTGTCAGGGAAAGCAGCCGTGAGATTACAGTTGCCGATGAAAGAGGTGTCAGGGAAAGCAGCCCTGAGATTATCTGGAATAGGGCCCTCGAGATGATTGTATGACAAGTTAAGGGAACGTAAGTAATTATGGTTTGTTGTGGGAATTAAGCCAGAAAGAGAATTGTTGTGAAGATCGAGAAGCTCAAGTCGTGTCAAATTCTGGAGTTCAACAGGGATTTTCCCCACCAAGTTGTTCGAGCTCAAGTCTAGAAGCTCTAGATTCCATAAATCACCTATTTCCGATGGGATGGCACCATCAAATCTGTTCTCCCGTAGATTCAGCTCTCTCAACCCCTCCAAATTGCCTATTTCCGGAGGAATAGATCCAACGAGTTTGTTATCTTGCAAATAGAGATTGGTCAAGCTCTTCAAATTTCCTATTTCTGGAGGAATAGATCCAACGAATTTGTTCTCTTGCAAATAGAGATGGGTCAAGCTCGTCAAATTCCATATTTCCGGAGGAATAGATCCAACGAATTTGTTCTCTTGCAAATAGAGGTCAGTCAAGCTCATCAAATTCCCTATTTCCGGAGGAATAGATCCAACGAATTTGTTCTCTTGCAAATAGAGATTGGCCAAGCTCGTCATATCCCCTATAGAGGACGGAATGGGACCAGTGAAGTTGTTGCAACTTAAATCGACCTCATTTATGTTTGTGAGGTTCCCAAGTTCTAGAGGGATAGAGCCACTGAGGTGATTATTACTGACAATAAGTCCTTGAAGCCTGGTGAGGTTTTGGACGCAAGGAGGCAACTCGCCAGTGAGAGAATTGTAGGACAAGTCAAGGCGAGTTAGCCTTGACAGAGTACATATTTGAAGGGGGATTTGGCCGGCCAGACCAGTCGAAATGAGTTCAAGAATGGTGAGGTTCGGAAGCAGAGAGAAGTTCATGTTGCTGAAGTTACCTCCTATTTGGTACTTATCCGCCGAGCGAATTCTGTTGACGCTGCCGGCGGCGTCGCACGATACCCCAGGCCAGGCGCAATGAGGTAAGGCAGTGTTGCCGGTGTCAGAGCGAGGCCACCACCCGCTGTGGAGAAGCGCACTTGCCTCTGACTTATCGGAAGGTGCTGGTGCTGCAACGATTGAATTGTGGTAGGAGAAAGCTACCGTAATTAGTAAAACTAAGGGCATGTTGCAGATTAGGCGCATCATGGGCGAACCTCTTCTTTGGCTGTGGTCGGAGAAACAGGGTCTTGTTTAGTCCCGTGTTATCTGCAGAACATTTATGGTTTGCCTCCGGCACTTATAAAGCAAAGCAGCACTTATAAAGCAGAGAAAGGCACTGTACCAACACGTCAAAGTAAACGCACGTAAATGGGCATGCGGCTTACATGAAATACCGACATTTATCAGTCATCATTCATTCCAATTTTACTAAAACAATTAAAGATAAACGATTGTCCGATTATAGCTTCTCGCTCCTTAATAATTGCTACTGGGGCAAACTTTTAGCAATCGCCATTTGTTTCGCTAACCAAATTTTACGATAACTAGGTTGGAAGCCCACTTTATCTTTAACCATCGCCATTAGTGGCTTGATTTTTATATCTGGTTGGGCGGCAACCATTGCTTCTACCTGCCTGGAGAGGTATTTCTGATCAAGTTGCCGATGATCTGTTGACATTTGCGGATTATGACATGTATGTGGCCCACTGTATTTAGTTATCTTCCAAAACAGGTCACCCGCTTTATTCAATGCACGGAGCCTCCAATGACACGGTTCGTTGGGATTACCGCATTTGATAACATATTTTCTTTTCTTTGTCTCTTCACTGCGAAAGTGATGATTTCTCAACAGAGAATATTCTTTCGCAGCCAACTGCACTGCATCTCGGGATGGAAATAACATTCCAACACGAAATTCATTGGCTGGATCAAACAACATATGACTCGGCTTGGTTCTTGTATCCACTTGCATCATATCATAGTCAATCTCTGAATAGGGCGGTGGATATACCAACGGCAATATGGGATTACTACAATCGCTGTTGTAGTAAGTATCCATATCGCGACTTTCGTCATTTTCTTCCTCGCCATCGTCACTACCCAACCATGAATCATCTTCTTCATCACTATCGTCATCTTCGTCGTCATCATTATCCACAGCAGTATCATCATGATGCACATCTTGATTATCGATATTTGGCTCATCTTCACCGACATTGGAACCTTGCCCAATTGAATAATTTATCGGTTGGTGTTCATCTACAGTAGCATAAAACTGAAGAAACCCATATAACCGTTCGAATGTGCAAACTGTTGGATTCTCTGAACGATTATATCATTATCCACATTCACAATGTTAAACATAGCACATTGTCCAGTTGAGACAACCGGTTGTCTAAACATCAGACTGGCAATAAACTGATTCTCTGTTACATTCAACTCGTGCTCAATCGTATCACGTAACTCATCAAATGTCGATATATTTCCAAACTCAAACATAGCACATTGTCCACCTTCGTAATCATATCCAAATTGATTTCGTACTATTGTACCTCCCCATTGTATAGTCGCAAAAGATGTAGACATTCTGCTAAACAAATAATTTACAAATTATTTTTCATGTAAAATTTTATAATTTTTTTTCTTTACACATTAAGAAATGAAAATTTTAACTATCAATATAATAAATGAAATAAATATGGTCAACAAAAATATTTACGAATTTAGAAATGAATGAAGGAACATAATAATCAACAATCAATTAATTGACGAAATTCTATTTTTTCAGATTTTCAAAATTTTCTTTGTCGAATGTTTCCTATTTTTTTAGACAATTTTATGATTTGGATCATCATTCTTAATTTTCTTAATTTTTATTTTTTTGTGATTTCATATTTTTTATTTTTTGATTATTTTTTAATATTCTCAGGCTGGATCAACTAGATTAAATAACGAGGTCGCTTCCATTTTTCATATTATCTATTATTATTATTTTTTCTTTTACAATATAATTTTTCCTGTTATTTTTTCTCTTTCGACGGTTATTAATTTTCCAGATCGGGCCGGTTCGACCCAACTCACAAACTCGAAGAGCCGGCCCAAACCCACATGAGTTTGAACTGAAACTTTCACAATAGAGTTTTGTGAATTTTTTTAAATTAGGATTATTTTTATTTTCATTTTCCCTAATTTTTTCTATTATATAGAAACTTCTTATTATTACAAAGAAATCGTATTAATATATATATTCTAATAATCATATTTAATTAACCCTATAAAATTTAAAATATATGAAAAAAATACGAATTAATACGCATAAAATTTTTCCTTAGACATGTCTCGACATGCAAAATTAAGATATTTTACGAATAAATCGACAAAATTTTTTGAATATTTTTATTTTTTAGATTATTTTTTTCCCAATTTCTTTTTCAATTTTTCTATTCTTTGGTATAACTTTTATTATTATAAATAATTTATGTGGTCAAGGATTGTCCACGTTCGTTGCATTAGGCAATAAATTACAACGACTCATATTTAACCAAAGATCAAATCTATATTGTCCGATCTAATTACCAGCTCCTACAGTACTAATGTTTTCCCATAAATTTTTTCGTTAAACATGTACATTCAGTTATTATTTCAATATCTTGAAAATTAAATCCAATTAACCCTCCAAATTTCAAAAATCATGATAAAATACGGGCTTAATACGCACAAAATCTTTCGTGACGCATACATCGGCATGCAAAATAGAGATATGAATAGCACAAAAATATTATATTTTTTAGTGCAAAATAGATATATATGTAGACCAAAAAATAAGATATTTTTCGGACTAAACAACATGTACACATCACAATATAACGGCGAAACAGTGTATGCACGGTACTAAAATATATCATGTTTTAACAAGAATATAGACATTACCTTAACACAAATATCGTGCGTGTGTCGAGATTCTTAAAGTTGATACTTCCACTCTTCTATTTTCTCTGTCGTATAAAAAAAATTAAACATTACATGCAACGAAACAAAAAACGCAAATGCCAAAAGAAAACATACCATAAAATTAAATCTTACCTGATTCGATTGCCAGAAAATTTGAAAGGAATAAATGGCTGCAAATATGGAGACGCTTGAAATTGACGACTAATTTTCAAATCCTTTTTTTTTCTATCGCTTTTCTCTCAATTCTTTCTCAGCTTTCTCTCTATTTGCTCTCTATTCTCTCTCTTTGTCTTCGTAAAATGGCCAAAGAGTTTCTCTCCCTCTCCGACTTTAATAGAACCGAAGGATTCACAAGTCTCATTTGCTTTTGAACTTTCACGTGAAGTTTCTGAATCTATATTCTGAAACTTCACGTGAAGTTTCAGAAGTAAATTTCTGAAACTTCACGTGGCTTCTGAAACTTCACGTGAAGTTTCAGAAATTTTCTTCTGAAAAGAGAGGCTTCGCGTGAACTTTCCGAACTAGATTCTATAATTCAGCTAAAAATAAGGAAAAAGGTACATCGAAAAGAGTGTGCGAGATGAGAAAGGGGGGCCGTCTCTTGGATTGTTTTGAGACAATAATAAATTATTCGTTTTTTTTTTTTAGCGTCGAAGAAGGGGAAGTCACGCGGGGGCCAGGTGGTTCGGGGCGGGGGCGAGGGGGAGTGAGCCGTCGCCCGGGGTGGGGCCGAACGGCGGCCGTTCGGCAGCTGGAGTGCCGAACGGCCGCCGTTCGGCACTTGGACTGCCGAACGGCGGCCGTTCGGCACTTGGACTGCCGAACGGCGGCCGTTCGGCAGTGGAACTGCCGAACGGACCCCAAATCCGTATTTTTTGCGAAATAAAACCTAAATCGGTAAAAACATTAAATTTTAAACCTAATTTCGTAAAAAGCCCAAGTAAACGCAGGTCAATAGGCATGCGGCTTTATTGATAAGGGATTGGGGATTAATTAGAGATAGGACAGACGTAAACAAAAAAAAAGAAAGAAAAGGGAAGGCCGATGATTTGCACAATTCACGTGTTTTCTCTTTATTTACTTTCCTTCGTTTTCTTTTGAGATGGTCGAGTTGCCATCAACTCGTAGAGCTGTAAAAGGGGAACTAATCACTACAGATTGACATAGTTTGTGAACCAATCCAAGTTTCAGAACCCACGCGAACCATAAACTACATATCAAATTTTATTTCTCTACATTTTACATCCTTACACAGATCTTCTTCCGTACTAATAAATTTCTCAAAGAGTCGGTATGTGCCAAAAACCCGACGATAAAGTTACCAGTGATCTGATTTCTCAGTAATTTGCTGATAAATTATCGTCACTTTTTTAGAATTATTATTATTTACAGTTCACAAATTACTAACTTTTCTTTATCTTTTACTGATTTTTATTTGTCGTTCTTACCACTCCCTTGAATTTACCAACCCCTAGATGAATATATTGATCTTTGTGAGAGCGACTTATCAACTTTTTCGAGACTAAATTTCCAATTCGTTTTGGAATAACAACTCGTACTCGAATTACTTGTGATGTTTTTTTTTTTCAAATTTATCTGCTTTTATTATAATTTTTAGGCTTTTGTTTTCTCTTTTACAAACGCCTTAAATTTATCAGCACTTATATGAATTACCAACATTTATTAGTCATCCTTTATTCCAATCTTACTAAAATGATTAACGATAAACGATTGTCCGATTATAGCTTCTCGCTTCTTAATAATTGCTGCTCAGGTAAACTCTTAGCCTTAGCTAGTGTGAAAGAGTTTGACACGACTTAAATCGCACAAGTCGTATACTTCAAATCCTGAACCGCGTTCTCCAATTGAGAAAAGTCGTCCTCCGGATGGAACACAGCGGATCCCGCAATTTCTCTTTTGTTTACTTTTTGCTCTGGCATTTTGTGTTTGTTCTTCGAAAGACTTCAAGTAGACTTCGAATTCTTCTTGCACCGATAAAGCGTCACGAGTCTCTCGTCACCGTCTCCAAGGTCTCCCCCGTACGAGAGATATGTCGGTCTTACATGCGGAGCACATCATTAATATTCTCTTGGGTTGAAATTCGGGACAACCAGGTTTGAGCCAGTATGAAAATTAGAGGTGTGCAACTAGATCAGGTTTACCCAGAAACTAGACCGGACCACCCGAAAAATAGGTCCGAGAATCTATTCCTATTCAAACTGGTACAAGAAAAGGG
>JAGVVM010013246.1:0-13671 GCA_019149425.1 Psidium friedrichsthalianum
AAAGCCGGAGAAATCAATTTATTCCTTTTTTGAGAAGAGAGCAGCATTTCCTCGTCTTTCTTTTTTCTTCTCTTTCCGCTTCCTTTCTTATAATTATGTTTTTCTTCTTTTCATTTTTATTTTTCTAAAAAAATTCAAATTTTTATTTGTTTCTTTCTTCGCTTTCTTTTCTTTTTTTAATTGTTATTTTTTTCCTTTCTCCTTTTTAGCTCCTCCTTCTTACCAAAAACCTTCCTCTGCTGACTTGGGCCTTGAGGATGGGCGGCAACTGTCGATCAGCCATGATGCGAGCTGACAGCTGAGGCTTGTCCGAGCTCGGCGATTTGTATTCCAAAAATCATACAACTATTGATATGTGCACGCGTGGATAACTGGAAATTGGTCTTTGAGTCGTTTGCCCACAATTCTCTATTTTTTTTTCTCCCTCTCTATGTTTTTCCCTTTTTAAACGGAGAGGAGTCAAAGTAAAACCACACAAGTAAAATAGAAGAGGGGAGAGAGAGAGAGAATATACGAAATGGAGATGTGGTCTTTTCGTTTTCATCTCGTTCATAGCAACAGTGATGGACGGAAGGTGTGACTAGTCTTTGGTCATTGCCAACCATTTTCTTAGCTCCATTCTCGATCAATTATAATCCTACTCCCAACACCAACCTCGGACAAGCCCCAAATCATTGGGACCAGCCGAGCCTTGAGCTCACCTACCGCTAGTACAAAAAAAATATAAATAATTAAAATTTTTTGATTTAAAAAATTTAAAAATGAAAGAAAAATAGAAAAACATTATTAAAAGGAGTCTATGGAGGAAAATTGCCTCTAGGATTCAAGGACAGATTCTAGTGTGGAAGGGCTCTATCACATCCATTTTTCATACCAAACAATGAAAAAAAATTTCTAAGTCATTTTCATATTTTAGTCAAATAATGGAAACCATTGTCATTTTCCTGAAAAATAACTTTTCACAAAACATTTTTGGAAAGTATCAGACTTTTTTTTGAAACAAATAAAGCCTTATTATAAGTGTGCATGCACTTGGTGGAATATGATCGTGTCCTTAATAATTCTTAAGTTATAAATCTATTGGCGCACTAAACATGCGGCTTTCAGTTCCTAATTTGGAAATTCATAATCCCCTAACCAATTGTGCTAATCCATAGGATTGGGCCAGCGTCTTTATATTTATAGGGCAACAAATTGTCTCCATCATGAAAGCACTTATAGTGTCTAGCCAGTACCTAAAATGTAGGAATTCGACGTGGCTTTTTTTAATTAATATTTGAGCCGATGCGGCTTATCGAAATTAACACTGAAGTGAGTATTTTTCAAAAAAATTTGGTATTTAGGTGATAATTTTGAAGCTTTTGGTTGTGAAATGAGCATTTTTTTTTAAAAAAATTGACACTTAAGTAATTATTTTGAAATTTTTGACACTAAAATGAGTACCGTACAAATGTTTTGGCACTTGTAGTGTACTTTAGCCTATATATATTTTATAGTTTTACATTTTGATCTCTAATTTATTTAAAATGTTAAAATTGACTCCTTGCGTGTCAAAATGACATATCAAGATGTTGGACTCACGTGTCATTGAAATGTCCAGAACACTAATCATGTGTCGGATGTCTGACACCTGTTGATAATGTATGTGTCAATTGCGCGTTGAAAAGTATTAAACACATATGAGATATTGACATGCATCCGATATGACACAGAGGTCTTTGGAGAGTATCTATGCTTCATAGTAAAAAATCAGTTTAAACTTTTGGTTTTTTACAAAACGGGTTTAAAATTTTAAGTTTTTTACGAATTTGGGTTTTAAAAAAAAAATTTACCAAAATGGGGCTTGTTCGACACTTAAAATGCCGAACAAGCCCCTTTCGGCACCTAGGAGCCGAACAAGGAAGCTTGTTCTGCTCTTGAAGAGCGAACAAGGTTGTTCAGCTCTTCAAGAGACGAACAGGGGTGGGGGGGCTCCCACTCGAAGGCCCTGGATCCCCTACATGATGTTAGTGGGTGACATTATCAATCTGGGCCGTCCAATTCAAAATGGATGGCCCAGATGGACGGCCCAGATTGATCCACATCATCTTTGTAAGAGGGGGAAAAAATTTTGGCGGGAAGTTTAAAATTTTGAATGATCAATCTGGGCCGTCCATTTTTGAATCGAACGGCTCAGATCTGCTATGTCACCCCTAACATAGATCCCCTATGTTAGGGGTCCGGATCCCCCCCCCCCCCCCCCCCCAACCCCACCCCACCCCACCCCCCCTCTCTAAAATACTATTTTTAATTAATTTTGAAGTATTTTTTTATTTTCAGAAAATACTAAAACGCGAAAAAATATGAAATATATTTCTTGTGCAAAAATGGTTCCCTATGCTTGGCCAAGGTCTCCAAAATTTGATATTCAATTTTCCTCATTTTTCTTGATTTTCTGTAATCAAGTTTTTTTAAGATAATTAATAGAATTATCTGTTAACAACAAATCTATAATTGCCTACAATTCATATTCGAGACGCTTTAGGTAAGCTGAGATCCAATTTGGAGAAAAATAATTTTTTTGAAATTTTCGTATTTTTTAACAAATTTATCCATAATAACAAATATCCGAAATAAAAAAAATAGATTTCGTGGCCTAAAAAATACAGAAGATTGCATATTTAATTTAAAAATACCTTTCCATGTTGAACATTTAAAATCTACTTTTTTGTTTCGTGAACCACTTTTTTTGCCCTCAAATGGCTAGTTTTTATTTTATTAATTTTGAAGGTATTTTATAGTTTCAGAAAAATACTAACCATGCGAAAAATATGAAAATTGTAATTTTTTTTTTTGCAAAATGTTCCCTATGGTTTGTCCAAGGTCTGCAAATGTTGATTTTTCAATTTTCTCATTTTTCTTGATTTTCTTAATCAATTTTTTAAAAGAAAATTATTAGAAAATAAAAAACTATAAATTGAAAAATCATATTTGAAAGCTTTAATTAAGCCTGAGAAATCAATCTGGGTGAAAAATAATTTTTGAAAATTTTCATAATTTTAATACAATATTCATATTTATAAAAATATCCAAAAAAAAAAAAATTTCCTAACCCCAAAAACCCCCCCCACCCACCCACTCCTTGATTAAGATTACGAATATGATTTTTCAATATGAATATGAATATTGTATTTAAAATTACGAAATTTCAAAAATTATTTTTTCACCCAAATTGGTTTCTCAGGCTTAAGTAAAGCTTTCAAATATGATTTTTCAATTTTATAGTTTTTATTTTCTAATAATTTTCTTAAAAACTTGATTAAGAAAATAAAGAAAAATGAGAAAATTAAAAATCACTTTGGAGACCTTGGCCACCATAGGGAACCATTTTTGAAAAAAAAAAAAATTTTCATATTTTTCGCATTTTTAGTATTTTTCTGAAAATATAAAAATACTTCAAAATTAATAAAAAAAATAGCATTTGAGGGCAAAAAAAGTGTTCACGAAAAAAAAGTCAGTATTTTAAATGTTCAACATGGAAAGGTATTTAAAATAAAATATTGGCAATCTTTCTGTATTTTTAGGCCACGAAATCTATTTTTTTTTTATTTTTCGGATATTTGTTATTATGGATAAATTTATAAAAATTACGAAAATTTCAAAAAATTATTTTCTTCCAAATTGGATTCTCAGGCTTCACTAAAGCTTCTGAATATGAATTTTCGGCAATTATAGATTTGTTGTTATAGATATTCTATTAATTATCTTAAAAAAACTTGATTAAGAAAAAAAATGAAAATTGAAATATCAATTTGGAGACCTTGGCCAAGCATAGGGAACCATTTTGCACAAGAAATATATTTTCATATTTTTTCGCGTTTTTAGTATTTTTTCTGAAAATAAAAAAATAATTCAAAATTAATTAAAAATAGCATTTTAGGGAGGGGGCGGGAGGGCCCCCTCTGTTGAGTGGGGGAGGCCCCCCCTTGTTCGGCACCCTTCGGTTCTCCTACGGTGCTGAACGGGGCTTGTTCGGCACTCTAAGTGCCAACAAGCCCGTTTTCGTAAATTTTTTTTTTTTTAAATCTCAAATTCGTAAAAACTTAAAATTTTAACCCGTTTTTTGTAAAAAGCCCGAAACTTTTCTCCCTGCATCGCATATTCTAATTAAAGCAGTACATTTTCAATTGAAATTGCGATGAATAATAAACTTTATATTATATATATACCACAACCACTAATTGAAAACAAAATAATTTATAGTAAAATGAACCGATAAGGGCCACTCCCAGCCTCTCCCATCTCTTTCACTAAATCGTTCGTGCCTCCTGAATAAAGCAACCACTCCAGTCTCCCCAGTGACGCCGAGGGAGCGTCGCCCTCCCTCCTTCCACCTCCGCCTTCGCATCCTTAAACACTAAAGCGCCATGGCTCATCTTCTCCTACTCCTCTTCCTCCCCATCTTCCTCTCCTCGATCCCTGCGTCCTTCTCCCAGAACCCCACCGACCTCTTTTTCCCCGGGTTCCGCCCCGCCGCCGCTGCCGCCGGCAACATCACCCTCAGCGGCGCCGCCGAGATCGACCACCGTGGCGTTCTCCACCTCACCAACGAGACGAGCCGCCTGATGGGCCACGCCTTCCACTCGTCCCCGTTCCGGTTCAAGAACTCCCCGGGTGGCGACGTCTCCGCCTTCTCCACCTCCTTCGTCTTCGCCATCGTGCCCGAGTACCCGAAGCTCGGCGGCCACGGCCTTGCCTTCGTTGTCTCCGCCGCCAGGGATCTCCGGGGGCCCTGCCCGCCAGTACCTGGGCCTCCTCAATGCGAGCGACGTCGGTAACTTCCTCCAACCACCTCTTCGCCGTCGAGCTCGATACTGTCCAGGACTTCGAGTTCGGCGACATCAACGACAACCACGTCGGGATCGACATCAACAGCCTGGTCTCCAACGCTTCCGCTCCGGCGGCCTATTACGCCGCCGGCAATGACTCGACCAAACTTAGATCTGAATCTGAAGAGTGGGAAGGCGATTCAGGCGTGGATTGATTTCGATTCGAGCGAGAAGGTGATCAACGTGACGATTGCTCCTAGTTCAGTGAAACCCAAGAAGCCAATCTTGTCCTTCAACGTGGATTTGTCGCCGATTTTCCGCGAGTTCATGTATGTTGGGTTCTCTGCTTCGACTGGTCTGCTCGCGAGCTCTCATTACATTATGGGTTGGAGTTTCTGCATCGATGGGGAAGCGAGAGCTCTTGAGATTTCTTCTCTGCCTCCATTGCCAGGCGGCGAGAAGAAGCATCCCCACACAGCTCTAGCAATAGGAATCTCGGTGTCATCAGTTGTTCTTGCAGTGTTTGCTGTTTTTCTTGTGGTCCTGATGGTTCGGAGGATCAAGAACGCCGATGTGGTCGAGCAGTGGGAGCTCGAAACTGGTCCCCACCGATTCTCCTACCAAGAACTCAAGAAAGCCACCAATGGGTTCAAGGAAAAAGAGCTCCTCGGGCAAGGCGGGTTCGGCAAAGTGTACCGAGGGACCTTGCCAAGTTCCAAGATCCAGGTCGCGGTGAAGCGGATCTCGCACGAGTCGAAGCAGGGCCTCCGCGAGTTCTTGTCGGAGATCTCGAGCATTGGGCAGCTCCGCCACCGGAACCTGGTCCAGCTCCTGGGTTGGTGCCGGAAGAGGGGCGATCTTTTGCTGGTGTACGAGTACATGGCCAACGGAGCTTGGACAGGTACCTGTTCGACGAGGCTAAGGCCACTCTGGTCTGGGAACAGAGGTTTCGGATAGTGAAGGGCGTTGCTTCGGGGCTCCTTTATTTGCACGAGGGGTATGAGCAAGTGGTCATTCACAGGGATGTGAAGGCCAGCAATGTGTTGCTGGATGACGAATTGAACGGGAGGCTCGGGACTTCGGGCTTGCGAGGCTGTACCATCACGGGTCGAACCTGGCACGAGCCGGGTGGTAGGCACGCTAGGGTACTTGGCTCCGGAGACGCCGAGGACCGGGAAGACGAGCATGAGCTCGGACGTGTTTGCCTTCGGGGCATTCTTGTTGGAGGTGGCTTGCGGGCGCCGGCCGATCGAGCACGAGGCCGGGCCTGAGGAGCTGGTGTTGGTGGATTTGGTATGGGAGAGGTATAAGGAAGGGAGGGTTCTTGATTTGGTGGATCGCAAATTGAAAGGCGAGTACAACGAGGGGAAGTGATGGCGGTGTTGAGATTGGGGTTGCTGTGTTCAAATTGTAACCCAGCGGAAAGGCTACGATGAGGCAGGTGGTGAGGTACTTGGATGGGGAGATCGACGTGCCTGAGGTCGTCGCGGACCGAGCGGTTCGATTGCACACAAAGGAGCGGGCCAGGCCAGGATTTCCAGCTCGCCTTCCCTCTTCCTCCTTCGACAGGATGAGCTCTCCTCCTTCATGGCGAACCGAGACACCAGTTTGCGTCGCATTCGGCTTCCTCTTCTCAATCCTCACCGGTCGAGGAGATAGTGGGTAGCGACTGAATTACTGAAGTCTGGAAAACCATCCTCTTTTAAGTGAATAGGAAAAGCAAAGGATCGATAGCGAAGTGATCGAGATATGAAAATGTTTTGAGGATTCCGGTAGGGTTAATTTGGGGTATTTACGGGGGTTAAATAAAGTAATAGGAAATAGAGGTAAGGGAATAGAGATCAAAACACAATTAACAATTTTCAAACATTGCACGTTAATGGAAACAATCAAGAAAGACATTGCGCCCAACGACCATATAACTAAATATTGGCCGGGGACTTCACCAAACTAAAATGAATTTAAGAGGGAAAAAGGCCGGTTTTGATGGCCCGACCCGACACGGTTGGGCAGTGCGGTGGCAGCCCACGGCTGAGGCTAACTACACGCCGTAAATCAGTCACACCCTACCAAGCAATCGGCGCCGCCCATACAGTTTAGCCTGGCTCAACTCGACCCCGATCCCCGGCCGAGAGAGAGAGAGATTTGGCAAGATTGGTGCAGATTCACCAGGCTGCTCTGGCGGAGCGTCAGCCTTTCCATGCTCCTCTGCCATGACAACCTAAGGAAGTGTACCTGTCGCGACCCTCCTGAGATTCTCGTATTAGCGCAAGGTCTCGAGGGAGCTAATGGATTGCTAGGCCCATTCGATATTTGGGCTTCGCTCGGGCCCTCCAGGCCCATACCAAATCGCGTCAGGAAAGATTTTAAGTCGAAGTCGACCTTAGTGGGGTCGGGTGACATGTGCTCAATGTGCATGCCATTGGAGTAGCCACCAGTCTTCTTTGAGGGTATGACTGAAAACCCTATCGAGCGATTGGGAGGGATCGCTCGATTCTGCGAAAACAGAGCTTTGGATTAGGGGACTTAGTACGCCGATATTTCTATCGACGCCTTTCGGTACCTATGTTGAGTGATTTTCCTATTCTGATGAGTTCATGCAGGCGAGATTGGGTAAGGTAGGCTCTGAAAGTCTAAAGGGTTCATGCAAATGGGAGTATCTATTCCTATCAATCACAATCATAGAAATAAAATGCGCAATCAGGGAATCAATTCATAGAGAAATCGCATCAAAACCAGTCAAAAGAGGCTTAGGGGAGTCTTATGAAGTCCTAGAAAACATGTCAAATAGTTCAGAGGTGATTTGAAGATTTGGGGTCAGGTTGACCAGAGGGGCAAAATGGTCATTTTGGAGGCTCGGGAATTCAAGAATGTGGAAATAGGTCAACCAGGTTGAATGTGGCTTTTTCCTAATTTTCACAATTTTGAAGATTTTTCTGAATTTTTAAGATTTTCCTGAATTTTTATAATTTTCTAAGTTTTCCTAAGAATTTTCCTATCTTTTGGAACCTTTTCTATATTTTCCAGGATTTTTTATTATCTAATTTTTTATTTTTTTCGAACATTTTCCATATTTTTCTAACAAATTTCTAAAATTTTTCTAAATTTTGATGATTTTTTTTGTTACCATATTTTCTATTTTTCTACAATTTCCTAATTTCCCTAATTATTTAAGCTTTTTTTCTGAATTTTTATGACTTCTCATGATTATTTATTATTTATTTATTATTACTTTTTTTATTATTTAAATTATTTTATTATATTTTTGAATTTTTATTTATTTTTTATTATTATTTATTATTATTATTATTATTTTATTTATTTTCCTATAATTTCCGAATTTTCCTAAATTTTTATAAGATTTTCAGGTTTTTTTATATTATATATATATATATTTATTCTATTATTTATTTATTCATTTGTTTATTATTTTTATTGTCTATTGTTATTTTCTTATTTTCATTATCTTCCGGACCGGGTCGGGTCGGCCGGCCCTACCCGAGAACCCAAAACTCTAAACCCGACTCAAAACGGCGCCGCATTAGCCTTTCTTAATTTTTATATTTTTTTTTCTGTGTTCTTTTTATTTTCATTTTTTTATTTATTTTTTATTAGTTATACGGACCGGGTCAAATAGACCCGCCCACTACCAGACCCGGCCCGAAGGCCCAGACGACCATCTCACCAAAACGACGTAGTTTTGGGGTTATTTTTTTGAATTTTTGGATTTTTTGGTTTTTATTCTATATTTTTTATTTTCCCGCCTAGAATTAATCCAACGGTCCATCACCTTCCACGTGTCCCTATCTCAGCCGCTCATTCTTTCATACTAGTTCTACGGCCATGATTAAATCTCAAGATTAGATCTCGACCGTCTATTATTTTTTTATTTTCTAAAACAAACATAAAATTCGAATTAACTTTTTATTCCCACTAGGCCGAGATCATGACACGTGTCTTTTCCCTAACCGTCGGATTAGAATTTGTTGACCGGTCCACAAATGCTGACTAGCCTACCCAGTCGCCGGAGAAGACAACCAGAACTACCATAGTCCGGTGAACTCGCCGGAATTCCCGTCGGCGAAACAAAACCGAAACTGCAATACCTTCGAAACTCACCGATTGCAAACCTAATCTGATCCTCAACGTTTCAAAGCTATCCAACGAGAGTTATAGCCGTCAAAGCCGCGAAATACCCTACCTAACTCCGACCGAACGCTATTCTCCGGCGGAGTTGCGCCCTAGCCTTCTCTAACGCCGTACAATCAGATATGCCAGACAACAACATCACATAGAGTTAGAGATGCTTACCTAAGGTCAACTCGGGTGGTACCTCTACTTGAAATGATCCAGGGAAGTTCAAGTTTGGTTCGAGTTTCAGAGGGAGGGGACTCGATGTATATATGTGTTGAGATCACAAAGTAAAGGTGGATATGTGGTCAGTGGACGTTCAGAAAGATAATGGTTCAAGAATCTCGAAGAACCAGTAAGGAATCGTAGATATGCCATTAACGAAATTTGAGAACTCGAAAATGGCACTTGCCTTATCTCGCAGCGAAACTTCCACAAAGATGATCTGAGTGCTCCTCGTAGCCACAGGGGTATTCTGGACCTGTCCTTGAGGTTCTACGACGCCGGGAGAGTGACCGCGAGTTCTGGGTTCAAGCTCCGGGCGAAGCTCCAATGGCGTCTACCGAGAGCTCCAGAAAGATCCCCTCTCTCCCTAGCTCTGATTCTCCCTTTTCTCTCCAATCTCTCTGTGCGTTTTTAGAATCGTCCGCCCCCTTGATTTTCGTTCGCCGTCTATTATGCGCGGCTCGCCGAAAACCCTCGACAGCTACCCATTTTTGTCCTTTACCTACCTCGGATAACCGACGCCTCAGCTCGCCCCGCCCGCCGTACGTCTGGTCACATGCGCAAGGCGACAAAAGGGAGATTCGGAGACGAGAGGCGTCGCGGCGACGTCGTTCCAGCAACCGAGAAATCCCCCTGTGCGCGCGGTGTCCTGCTCGTGTAAAATGGGGGAGATGATGAATAGTGTCGGGTCATGGGTCGGGTCGGCCCGACCCGATGACCCGACCGGCTGGAAAAAGGGCCAAATTGAGCTGCAATTTGGCCTTTTTTGTGAAATTGAGGCCAAAAACAGATTTCCCACGATGGATTACATCGGAAATGAGGTTTTTGGGAAATTTTGCTTGAAATTGGACGAAAAACCCCAAATTTTTGTCCCGACCCGAGTATCGAATTTGCGAAATTCAAACATTTAAGGACCTTTTCGCAAAAAATTGATGCCACCGATGGATTCAGAAGGCCAAAACTAGGGGGTGACATGCCCCGATTTTCAATTCAGTCCCTAGAGGAATTTTAATTGCATTTCAAGCACTCTTGAGGACTAAATTGAAGAATTGAAAATTGCACTTTGGCCCTTTTGTGTGAAATTGGGCAATTCAGTGGATTTTTGGACTTGATTTTAATTTTATAAAATAGAGGGTGGTGACATGACTTCAAAGATGTAAAAACCCAAAATTGCAGGATTAAAAAGAAATTTCTAGAATTTTTTTTCATTAATTTGTGAAATGTGATTTACAAAGCAAACCCATTTCCAGATTAATTTTTTCAAAATTTATTTGGCCAAAGTGAAAGAAATAAAAATAAAAATATGGACTATTTTTTCGTATTTTTGTGGCCAGGATACTATTTTTTATTAATTTTTTGGTATTTTTCTATTTTCTGAAAAATATAAAAAAAACGAAAAATATGAAAAATTATTTTTGTTCAAATTGGTTCCTTAGGCTAGGCTAGGGCTTCCAAAGTTGATTTTGTAATTTTCTCATTTTTTCTTGATTTTTTATGAATTTTTGAAGATAAAATGCCAAAAAATACCGAAAATAAGAAATTTATTTTTGTTCAAGATTGGATTCCTGGGCTAGACCGAGGTCTCCAAAGCTGATTTTTCAATTTTCTGAATTTTTATGGATTTTCTAAAAATTTTCTAAAAATAAAATTGCCGAGAATCAAGTGTCAACAGCTGCCCCTCTTTGAGAGGGGTCTCGTGAGAGACCCTCTCAAAGACAGACGACACTTGATGCCTGGCCGACTCTACTGGGAAAAAGAAAAGCCGACATCCACCTCTATTTACCTCTTTGAAAGCTCGAGTCCAAATCCTTTTCTGTTCATTCTGATATCGGAGAGAGAGAGAGAGAGAGAGAGATTTAGCTGCGGCTTACCTGCTCGTCCCACTGCTGTCGTTGACTGCTCGGTTGGAGATGGAATGTGAACCTAAGGAGCTATTATGAGAAACCCCTAAGGTAGTTGAGCTTGACCCGTATGGTAGGTCAACCCATTAATCTTGACCCGTATGGTAGGTCACCCCATGGCAGATTCCTGGTGAAAGGACTCTACTGATTAAAATTTGATCATGATTTGACCCGTACGGTAGGTCAGCCCATTGAAATGCCTCTATCAAGGACTTTTGGTGCCTCTATCAAGGACTTTTGTGCCTCTATCGAGGACTTGGTGCCTCTATCAGGACTTACATGCCTATATCAAGGACTTGGGTGCCTATATCAAGGACTGGTCCTATATCAAGGACTTACATGCCTATATCAAGGACTTGGGTGCCTATATCAAGGACTTGGTGCCTATATCAAGGACTTGGTGCCTATATCAAGGACTTACATGCCTCTATCAAGGACTTGGTGCCTATATCAAGGACTTACATGCCTATATCAAGGCTTGGGTGCCTATATCAAGGACTTGGTGCCTATATCAAGGACTTGGTGCCTATATCAAGGACTTCATGCCTCTATCAAGGACTTTTGCGCTTTTCTGAGGTCTGGTTTACATCAAATCTGCAGAAGCTCAAGTTTGAATCATTAGACGATTTCTTATATTTCGAATGTTTCAAGATTTTCAAAATGAGCCATGTTCTTGTGAGTCACATGGGCTCGCTTCAATAACAGTGATGTGGTACAAGATGGTTATCCCAGGCATCTTATGATGTACATGCATTGCATGAAATCCCTTGCAGGGCTAATCTTTGAGTCGATGAATCTGAAATCACCAGATGAGTTCAATCAGTCTTGTCAACTGGAGGATTTTGTCAGAGAGGACTTCTCACTGGATCAATTTCTGAGGGGTTTCATTTCCTTTCTTTTCTCCTTTTCTAGGAAGATTTATAGGATCACTCGAATTATCGCTCGAAACCTATGTCAAGAATCTCGGGACTATTTGCAGTGTATACAACCTGATCGATCAGAGAAGGTCTTTAACGGACCGTAATGCAGGCTGGTTAAAGGCTTGCGCAATGAGTGGGCATTAAAATCTTGTAAGTAATTTCTTCAGGTCTACAAGTCAAGAACCTTGAAGATCAGATAAGACCAGATTGTACTTACTCCTTTACGCAGTAGCTTCTTGTGTGAAACCCCGTATTGATTTGAAACTTTTCAATCAGGAGAGGCTTTTGGGATAGGTTGTATCATTGGTTCAAGGTAGGCTTGAGAAGGCCATCTTTAGCATGAGGGATACGATAGATTGGTGATCACCTTTGCGTCATTGCCAATGATCGTAGTCGCTGGAAAGCGAATCCTTTACCTTCGGCCCCATCAGCAGCTTTCTGGATACTCACATTCGCCTAAACTCCCGGCTTTTATTTTGTCACTTGTTTATCAGCAGATTATTTTGAGTATCTTGGCTTTTGCTTTTGTGAAGGGCTTTGGCCTTGCTTTTACCAGGCATTTTGCTTTTATCAGCCCCATTCGCCTTTTGTTTTTTTACTGTATCCCTTTTTTTGACTTTCAGATATTAATGCTCTTTTTCAACAATGGACTTTGTTGGTCCAAGAACTTTCCAGGCTAAGTGAGAGCAATGGCTCCATTCTCGACTCTACTCTTGTTGGCAATCATGCGCGTTGCCCCAGTATAGGGAGGAGATCACCAATTGGGTTTAGAAATGAGATTTGAAGGCTCAAATTGGCTCATCAAAGGATGTAGTGTGTGGGATGAAGGAATGAACTGCTCTCTTTCACTTTGATGTTTCAATCTCACGGGGTGCCACCTGAAGTTACCACAAAAAGGTTGATACAAGTTAGCACAATAAAGTATTATCCGGCTCTTTTCTCCAAGGGGTCACCAATGAACCTCCAACTGCCCCGGTGTGGGGTGGTTCTTGACAGGGTTAATTTTGAATTCTCCCTTTATAGGCTCAAATGGCTTGCAAAGGATCATTGTGTTTAGGATGAAGAAATGAACAGGCTTTCGTCATTTCCCGGTCTATGTAATCACTGCAAATGATCCCTACGTTCCTGAACAAAGGTTTTATCCCACATTTCTCTTACTCATCTCTCAGTGTGTAAGGACGTGTTTGGGCGTGGTTTGCCTCTCATATGTTGGGTTTACTCCAGTTTGCAGGTCTGACAGTCCTCATTTAAAGATCCACTTTTGTTTCATCAAAATTTAGCATCCATGGAGACTGCCGTGCATGTAAGCTTTTAGATTTTCTCTGGATAACCTCGAGACATACCTTTCTGAGCGGGAATGCGAATTAGGTTATTTCATGAAGTTTTTCTTGATACTGCGGTCTATTGATCATCACAGCGCAGTGAATTTAGAAAGTTCTTAGGGTAAGGGATACTTACCTAACTGCCGTGGCTGGAGTTCCCTGTGAAAATAAAATGTTCGAGAATCAGTGCCTATCCTGGTGTTTAAAAATTGGAACGATACAACCTTCACACTTTGGCCGCGAGCTTATTATGCTGATAGACAACCCATCTCGTAGATTCCTCTTCCTTGAATCTTCTGACCTGAGGAACGTTATTGGAGTTGTCGCCCTCCTCTGAGTGCCACTCTTAACCTGCACTTCAAAA
>JAGVVM010013250.1:0-18986 GCA_019149425.1 Psidium friedrichsthalianum
ATATTACAGACGCTTCGTGGAAAGATTCTCCGCGATAGCCGCTCCGATGACACGCCTGTTAAAGAAAGAGACGAAGTTCGAGTGGACTGCGAGATGCGAAGAGAGCTTTCAGGAGCTAAAGGATCGACTAACTTCCGCGCCAGTGTTGACCATCCCATCCGGACCTGGAGGATTTGAGATTTATAGTGATGCGTCGTTGAGAGGTCTGGGATGTGTTCTAATGCAACATGGACGAGTGGTGGCATATGCATCTCGACAGTTGAGGCCACACGAAATGAATTATCCGACACACGATCTGGAGTTGGCCGCCATAGTTTTTGCATTGAAGATTTGGAGGCACTACCTGGTGGGGGAGAAGTTCCAAATTTACACGGATCACCAAAGCCTGAAGTACCTATTTTCACAGAAGGAACTAAACATGAGACAGCGTCGATGGATGGAGTTGCTGAAAGACTATGACTGTGATATCCTGTACCATCCAAGAAAGGCGAATAAGGTGGTGGATGCTCTGAGTCGAAAGTCGAGCGTCGCGCATATGATGGTGAAGGACATGGACGTTTGTTGGAAGAAATCAGAGACTCTGAATTCAAGGTCGAAGTAGGAAGCCTCTCAAGTTTGATGGCCACACTGCAAATCGAACCCGAGATTCAATTAAGGATTAAAGAGTTGCAGTCTAAGGACCCTGACATTCAGAAGATCGTGGTGATGGATGCAAAGGAAAGGAAGGAGGAATTCGGAGTGATCGAAGACGGAATATTGAAATTTAAAGGACGCCTGTGTGTGCCAAACGACGAGGAGTTGAAGGAAAGGATTTTGTCAGAGGCTCACAGGAGCATTTACAGTATCCACCCGGAAGTACGAAAATGTACCAGAACCTGCGTCAGCACTACTGGTGGAATGGAATGAAGGTAGATGTGGCGAAACATGTGGCCAAGTGCTTGACATGCCAGCAGGTGAAGGCGCAACATTGCAAACCTGGAGGACTGCTGCAACCATTGGAGATCCCAGAATGGAAATGGGAGCATATCACCATGGATTTCGTGACGGGATTGCCAAGAAGTCAGAGAGGAAAATGACTCAATCTGGGTGGTAGTGGATATAGATTGACCAAGTCTGTGCATTTCATTGCAGTGCGAAAGGATTCCACATTAGAGAAACTGGCGAAACTGTATGTGAGACAGATTGTAAGACTGCATGGAGTGCTGTCGCGACCCTAAAAATTCAATTTTCATAGTTGACGGATTATCAGGTTAATTAGACTAACTAACCTAACGCGGACCCTCCAAAGCCCTACCGAATCGCAACTTTGGTTTTTTGAAGATTTTAAGATTTGGAGTCGCCACTAATCATTTTTGGTAGGTCGATTAGAAACCTAAATAAATTAGCGGGAGAACTAATTTAATTTCTGCGAACCAGATATCATGAGTTCGGGGACTTGATTACGCTAGATTACTCTAACGCCCTTTCGGTACCATTTCATGAAAGTTCATTTGGGATGATTGGGAAAAGTTTGGATCAAACTGACCAGAAGGGTAGAATGGTCATTTTTTCAAGGATCGGGAAATGAAAACAGGTCAAACCAGTTGAAGGTGGTTATTCCTTATTTCCACAATTTCAGGGGATTTTTTTTTTTGAATTTTTTTTAGTATCCTTATGATTTTTATGAATTTTTCATTTTTTTTTAATTATTATTTTCATATTTTAAATATTATTTTTTTTTATTTCCAAAAATTGTGATTAGGGTTGGATTTTCTAAACCCGGTCCTTCTAAAGCTATGAGCCCAGAAATAAATCTAAAGCCCAAGAAAAATTTAAAACAAGCAACGCCCATTTCTTTATTTTAAAACAAGAAGTTCCTCCCACGTTTGTTATTTGCTTGCTACTTCCTCTCTCTTTTTTTTCGTTTTTATTTTTCTGTTTTAACTCCTATTCAGCACGTATATACTTATCAATCCGACAACTATAAGGCAGAAATGTTCATACTTCTAATTCTTTTAGTCGAGGTAAAATAAAGCATGAATGTACGATGATCATCAACAGAATTTACCTCATCTGGACTTAACAAATATACCTTCCCTAACGTTTTAACCAAAATAAAAAGAATGGAGGGAGAGTCAAACCTGCATGAGATCGTCACGAATTGGGGAACGAAGGATAGGCAGATGCAATTCGTCTCCGTTAGTCCAGCTGTTCAGAAGTTCTCATGATCCTGCGTCTCTTTTGTTCCTTGACATGGCATCTTTTAGCTTCTGCTCCAATCTGAAGATCATCCAAGCATACTAAACGCTGTACATTCTCCGTCATCTTCACAGTTGGCACAGCTTCACTGGCCTCCTTTCTAGCAGTTGGTGTACCGTGTTTCATTAGGATCGTTTCCGGCCAAACGCTGCAACAGCAAATCCAAATCGGGGCCGACGAATAACCACCAGCGAGCTACTTAGGTTTGAGTTCTGGCTCGAATGATCCGACGAACCCCACGTGTCCTGACTCAGATGCAATCCCAGCCTTTGCATCTCGCAACAATCGCAAGATAGTGGCTGAGCTCTTCCTCCTCTTACGAATTGTGGATTCAATTGCCCAATCCAACTCAGTGTCGTCACCATGACGTGGCTCCTCCTCCATGGACTCATCTTTTCATGGAACCGTCTTATTCTCTCTATTTTTATTCCCTCCCGTGTCCTTCTTGCCTTTTCACGACGTCTCTACCCATAATGAATCTGAAGTAGAACCCCGTCTTGTTTGATTACGGGGTCCTCATGGATAGTTGACGCCGGGGCAAATCCTGTGAAAGTACGTGCCCTTCCTGAAGGAAAGAACGGCGGCATCCCAGATCAGAACTTTGATGATCTTGTGCTGGATGACCAGTGTCCAGGTCTGGAACTGTCACGCCCCGAACCCCAATCGAGCTCGCGACATCCCTGCTTATCACGACGACGAACCCTGGCGTACGCTTGGCCTACGACTAGCGACGGCCCAGACGGACATCGCGGCCAGACGACGCAATGGTCTAGCGCAAAACCTGAAACCTGCGGAAGCGTGCCTTCTACACATGCATACATGCACAAGATAATAGGGTAGTACGGAAGGACAAGAAGACTTTTACAAAAGGAAGACAACACCATATATATACCATCGAGCGTTAAGTACAGACCTCGAAAAGAAAATCTCAACCTATGGTCACGACACCTACGCTCGCGCTATCTCAAAAGGTCTGACCAGCGACAGTAGGACTCAGTCCTCCTCAGGCTCCTCCTCGGGATCCTCCTCTGGATCCTCCTCTGGATCCTCCTCTGGGTCCTCTTCTGGATCCTCCTCTGGGTCCTCCTCATCGATGTCCATGGCATCACCCTCCTCATGGCCGTCTATCTCTGAACGTCCGGGGACGGCAACTCCTGCAGCAGGTCGGGGTCGATCACCTCGCCACCATACTCGGCGGGCTGCAAAAGGATCGGGTCTTCCTCCATAGGGATCGGAGAATCTCTCTGGGGTCCCTCAAAACCATGTAGGCCCTCTCTAAACCAAGCTTCGAACCTATGAGGTATAAGGTAGGGTCCTCCCTGATCTACCAACACAGTAGTCAAGTGCCTATGCCACATCGTGGCGTGCATATCAAAATGAAGAGTGATCTGGGTATCCATCTGCACTGGTAATCCAAAAAGCATAGGGGGCGCTGCCATCACGGGTGACCTGGATCTGGAAAAAGAAGGGCAACCACCGCCCGTGAGTCGAAACTCAATAAGCTCACCACTAATCCTAGCGTAGGATAGCGTATACTAGTGGGGTCGGTCCTATCCAGGGGACTAGATTCGCGGTCCAGGGTTCAGACACTCACAGTTCCCTCAGTATCAGACCCTCAGCGCATAAGTAGACGTGCAAGGCATATCAATGCAGATCATAATACACAGACGGGCAGTAACAAACAGTCAACCATAATGCCATATGCCAATGATGCAGGCCTCAGTCGGCCATAACGGATCCCAATGGATCATGCCCGTCTATCTCTCCAATTCCCATTAGGGCCCATCCATCAGTGCCACTCGGCAATTTCCTCAACTGCGTATCTGACGCCTTACGTTGGTTACTCCCTTTTCTCTCCATTTCCCCGCGTAACAACGCCTCTGGGGCACCTTCTCATGTCACATCTCTGGTGACTCATGCCATGCTCTCAATGTATGCGGGGCCCACATATTTACAAACAGTAATTCAACCATAGAGCATGCATGCAATGGTTCACAAGTACGGGAACAGAGTACATCAAGGAGACATACGAGTAACCTACTACATTTAACAGTATAAACATCACATAGGCCCAGCGCACTATAATTAGTTCCCAGAGTAAACCAATCCTGATCGCATTATCCCAGGGACCCACTCAGTTGGAATTCGCTCCAGACAAACCCAGCAGCTAAGGTTAGTCCCAGGGAATTTGTTACCCACGATTAATGATTTAAGGTTTTAATAACTCCTCAGGTGTAATTGAATTAGGCTTGACTTGGGTTAAGGCCCCATTAGTAGATTTAGGTTCGAATGGGCCTAAAGCCCGTTCCAAGGACCCAGGCCCACAAAGGTAGTTAGGTCCAATAGGGTAGGTCGGCCCATTACAGTGTCTTAAGCCCATTAGCCAAGTTGGGCCCACATAATTTAGCTGGGTCCAATAAGGTTCAAGGTCAAGAGAGGTGGGTTAGGCCCACAAGGCCGAATTGGGCCTATCAAATTAAGTTGGGCCTATTTAGGTTCCAAGGCCCATTAACCAATTATAAGCCCATCATTTAATTGCAAGTTATTAATTAATTCAAGGCCCACTAAGAATGAAATTTTCGTGTAGGGCCCAAGCCCATTTTCAAAGATTAGCCTATTAGGCCCAATTAGGTCATTTTAGGCCCAATTTGATGTCCTAAGCCCATGTACATTAATGGGCCTTATATTTTAATATTCCAAATTACAATCTAGGCCCATTTAATTGAATTTTCGTCCATGTATGGCCCATTATCGAAATTGGGCCCAAGAGTTCCAAATTGGCCCAATTATCATAGAATTAGGGCCCTAAGCCCATTAACTTGCTTTGGCCCACAATTCCACACGCCTATTTCACCAATCGCAGCCCATAATTATCAACTCAAGGCCCGAATTCACCTTCCTAAGAGGCCCACACACACGGCCCAATATCCTCACAAATTAGCCTAAAACCCATTAGGCTTAATTACACATTTTACACATTAATCACCATTACAAGCCACTAATACCACACACCATTCACATATACAACCGCCTAGACTAGGATTAGAGGGTATGCTTACCGGTGTGGGCTGGTGGCGGCGGCTGGTCGGCGAAGAAGGGCGAACGGTGGCGACGGGGCGGTGACGAGGGCTAGCCGAGAGAAAGAGAGAGAGTCGGTGAGATTCGGTCGGGTTCCGTGGGTCCCGAACCACGAAATGAAGATGAGAAGGAGAGGGAGGCTCACCGTGATGGGGTGGTGGTCGACGGAGGCTGGACGGTGGCGGAACGACGACGGGAAGGGCGGTGACCACGGCTGCACATGGAAACCGAAAGAGAGAGAGAGAGTTGGGATGAGGTCCGGTCGGGGTTCCTCCGCGGCCAAATGGCCATGGAAGTGAGAGGAAGAGGGAGTAGAGGGGCTTACCTAGGCGCGGAGTCGGTTGATGATGGTGGACGCCGGCGACGGGAAGATGACGACGGCGTGGAGCGGCTCGGGCGGACGACCGAGCGAGACCGAGAGGGAGAGAGAGGATTCGGGAGAGAGGGAGAGGGAGGAAGGGGTGGCCGGCCGAAAATGATGGGGAGGAGAGAGAAGAAGGATTATAAGGCTTAATAAAATCAAGAAATCCAATATAGTGGGAGTAGGTTGAATAGTGACATAGACTTGACTTGATTTGATTGACATTCTTGGAAATTGGGGGCATGACATGATTGATGTGATTGATTTGATTGACAAGACACTTGATTGATTGATGTGACATCTGATTTGACTTGCCTCGATTTGCGTGCCAAATGCACCGATCGGGTCCCGAGCGCGAACGACTTTTGGACTGGATTTGGTGTCGGTCCATCGATTCTATTCTCAAAAATCCTAATTAGTCTCATTCTAAGGTCTGAGCATTTACCGGGGGCATTTCGGTAATTTTCCTTCCACGTCTTGCTTCTCGACGTGCACTGGCTGTCTGACCCTCAGTCGACATTTCTGAAACTGATTTCATTTCTTCATTGTGTTTATCCTACTAATTCGATTGTCCAATGTCGGATTTCATTTTGTGGTCAATTTCATTATATACCGACTCTGTCTCAGTCTCAGACCAACGGGCGGCTGATTGGGAAAAATTTCCAGATAGCCTTTCCCCTTCGGTTGGTCATCCCAGGGTAGCTAATCCTGAGTGAGCGTCGACCAGAGTGTATTAACGAAGCATTTCCATTCATTTAGAAATTCCGACAAATGGGTCGAATTTTCAGACTGTCACAATTCTTCCCTCCTTATAAAAATTTCGTCCTCGAAATTTACAATCTACATGTTCTCACTCCAAAATCAAATTACATAGGACTATTCAAACAAATGCGGGTATTTCTCTTCATCTCATCTTCACTTTCCCAAGTGGCTCCTTCAGTCCCATGGTGCTCCCAGATGACTTTTGACCAAAGGGATCGTCTTGTTCCTGAGCACTTGTTCCTTACGATCTTCAATCCTTACTGGCCTTTCCACGTACGAGACGCGGTCATCCATTTCAATGACTTCATGATCGAGTATATGGCCAGGATCTGGCTCATACTTCCTCAACATCGACACATGAAACACATTGTGGATCTGCGACAAGTTCGGCGGCAGTGCCAGACGATAAGCCAGTGTCCCGATCTTCTCCAAATCTCGAATGGCCCAACGAATCTGGGACTCAGCTTTCCCTTCTTGCCAAACCGAGATAATCCTCGCATCGGCGACACCTTCAGAAAGACATGATCTCCAACTTGAATTCCAATGGCTTACGTCTCTTGTCTGCATAACTCTTCTGCCTACTCTGGGCGGTCCTCAGTCTATCTCTGATCACCTTGACTGCCTCTACTGACTGTTGAACTAACTCTGGGCCTGTTATGCTCTTCTCACCAACTTCGTCCCAACAGATTGGCGTCCTGCAGGCCCTTCCATACAACGCTTCGAACGGTGCCATCTGATGCTCTGTTGGTAACTGTTGTTGTAGGCGAATTCTACCAAGTGTAACTGCTCCTCCCAGCCACCTTTGAAGTCTATTACACACGCCCTCAGCATGTCCTCCAAGTCTGTATGGTCCTTTCCGACTGTCCATCAGTCTGAGGGTGGTAAGCTGTACTGAATCTCAACTCTGTTCCCAAAGCACCCTGCAGACTCTTCCAAAATGTGGCTGTAAACGAGGATCCCTATCTGACACAATACTTACTGGCACCCCATGCAGTCTTACAATCTGCCTCACGTACAGTTCAGCCAGTTTCTCCATGTGGAATCCTTTCGTACTGCAATGAAATGTGCGGACTTGGTCAACCTGTCTACTATCACCCAAATTGAGTCATTTCCTCTTTGACTCCTCGGCAGTCCTGTCACGAAATCCATAGTGACATGCTCCCATTTCCACTCTGGGATCTCCAATGGTTGCTAGTCCTCCAGGCTTGCAATGTTGTGCCTTCACTGTTGGCATGTCAAGCACTTGGCTACATGCTTAGCCACATCCACCTTCATTCCATTCCACCAGTAGTGCTGACGTAGATTCTGGTACATTTTCGTACTTCCAGGGTGGATACTATAATTGCTCCTGTGAGCCTCAGCCAAGATCCTTTCCTTTAGCTCTTCGTCATTTGGCACACACAGTCGTCCTTTAAACTTCAATATCCCGTCTTCAGTCACCTTGAAGTCATCTTTCCTCTCTTCTGCATCCATCATCACGATCTTCTGGATATCAGGGTCCGTAGACTGCAATTCTTTGATCTTCAGTTGAATCTCTGGCTCAATCTGTAGAGTAGCCATTAGGCTTGAGAGACTTCCTATCTCAACCTTGAATTCAGAGTCTCTGATTTCTTCTAGCAGCGTCCATTCCTTTACCATCATATGCGCGATGCTCGACTTTCGGCTCAGAGCATCCGCCACCTTATTCGCCTTTCCTGGATGGTACAGGATATCACAGTCATAGTCTTTCAGCAGCTCCATCCATCGACGCTGTCTCATGTTTAGTTCCTTCTGTGAAAACAAATACTTCAGACTCTGGTGATCCGTGTAAATCTGGAACTTCTCTCCCACCAGGTAGTGTCTCCAGATCTTCAACGCAAAAATTATAGCAGCCAACTCCAGGTCGTGCGTTGGATAATTCATTTCATGTGGCCTCAGCTGTCGAGATGCATATGCCACTACTCGTCCATGTTGCATTAGACACATCCCAGACCTCTTAGCGAAGCATCGCTGTAAATCTCAAATCCTCCAGGTCCGGATGGGATGGTCAACACTGGTGCGGAAGTCAGTCGATCCTTCAGCTCCTGAAAACTTCTCTCGCACTTCGCGGTCCATTCAAACTTCGTTCCTTCTTCAACAATCTTGTCATTGGAGCGCTATCGCGGAGAACTTTCCACGAAGCGTCTGTAATACCCAGCTAATCCAAGGAAGCTTCTTACTTCAGTTACGGTTGTAGGCCTCGGCCACTTCTCCACTGCCTCGATCTTAGCTGGATCCACTGATATTCCTTCTCCAGATACGATGTGTCCAAGGAACGCCACTCTGCTCAGCCAGAACTCGCACTTACTAAACTTCGCATACAGCGAGTGTTCCCTTAAGGTCTGTAGAACGGTCCTCAAATGTTGCTCATGGTCCTCAGAGCTCTTCGAGTACACCAGAATATCATCGATGAAGACTATTACGAACTGATCCAGAAACTCCTTGAACACCCTGTTCATCATATCCATGAATGCAGCTGGGGCATTTGTCAATCCAAATGGCATGACGGTGAACTCGTAATGCCCATATCTTGTCCTAAAGGCAGTCTTCGGGATATCCTCCTTCTTGATTCTTAGCTGGTGATAGCCTGTCCTTAGGTCTATCTTAGAGAACACACACGCTCCTTCCAGTTGATCAAACAGATCATCAATCCTTGGCAGAGGATACTTGTTCTTGATCGTCACTTGGTTCAGTTGTCTGTAGTCTATACACAGTCTCAACGTGCCATCTTTCTTCTTAACAAACAGCACTGGAGCTCCCCACGGTGAAGCACTGGGGCGGATAAATCCTTTATCCAGCAGCTCTTGCATCTGCACCTTCAGCTCCTTCAGTTCAGACAACGACATCCTATACGGTGCCTTTGAGATTGGTTCGGTCCCAGGTGCCAACTCAATCACAAATTCTACCTCACGCTCTGGTGGCAAGCCAGGCAATCCTGAGGAAATACGTCCGAGTAGTCTCTCACTACAGGCACGTCCTCTAGCTTCACTTCTTGAGCCGAGGAATCTATCACTGATGCTAGAAATCCTAAGCAACCCTGATCCATCAGCTTGGTTGCTTCTAGTGCCGAAATCCAAGGAATCGATGTCCCACCTCGATTCCCTTTAAACTCATACTCAGGCCCATCTACTGGGTTCAGCCTTATTATACTTCTACTGCAGTCAATAACTGCTCCATGTCTAACCAACCAATCCATGCCGACAATTACGTCGAAATCATACATGGGCAGGACAGCTAAGTCAATCTTCTCAACTCTATCTCCTAAAGTTATCTCACACCCCTCACATCCTATCACAACAATTACTCTATCCTTCAACGGGGTGGCCACATGCAACATAACATCCAACGGTCTAGTTTCTATCCAGCCAACGCAGCAAAACGTGCAGATATGAACGAATGGGATGCACCAGGATCGAATAAAGCATAGGCGGTGTGACCACAGAGAGAAATGGTACCTGTGATCACCCCTGGCGCATTCTCAGCATCCTTGCGCGCCACTGCATAGACTCGTCCCTGAGCAGGTGGACGGTTCAGATTTCCTTGAGGAGCATTGACCATTGCGGCTGCTGCTGCGGCTGAAACGGGGGTCTCGGACCTCTCTTCGGGCAGTTTCTCTGAATGTGCCCAACTGCCCACATCCAAAGCATCCACCAGTCTTCTTCGGGCAAGGGCTGTTCCCATGTCTCCTGCCACAATCACGGCAGTTCTGACTTCCAGCGATGATGGTTTTCCCAGTTCCTCTTGCAGGTGGAACGAACCTGCGGGTGTCCTTCATCGGCCTCTTGCCGAAATCTCTGAAGTTCCTCCCTGGCATAAACCGCGATCCAGATGCGGCAGCCTTCTCCTGCAGGTCTCGCTCTATCGCCAGAGCTCGTTCATAAATCTCGTTGTAGTCCTCAGTCCAGTGGCGATTATCATACTCTTCAGCTCGGGTCTCAACCCTTCTCTGAACCTTCTTGCTTGTCCCACGGATCCTCTATCAGCCTTCGAGCGAACTTGGACAACCTGGCAAATTCACCCTCGTACTGATCCACTATCATCGATCCTTGGCGAGTCTGATAAACTCTTCCATCTTCCTTTCCTGGGCTGCCTCGAGAAATTTTCCATTAAATGCTGCACAGAAGGCAGCCCAGTTTGGCCTCATGTTGTCAGGAAAGACTCGCCCTCTGTGGCCTTCCACAATCCATCAGCATGCCTTGGTAGCTGATATGTCGCCAGGCGAAACATTCTCTTTCATACCGTGGCCATCCAAGCCCTGTAAACGCTTCTCCAGCTTGCTCGATCCACGAGCCTCTACTTCCGTCCTCCAGTGCCATCAAACTGGGCGGTTTGTCAGCTTCAATAGAACTGCTACCCGTATGATGGGGGCATGGGGGTGACAGTTAGGGCCCAGGTGGGGGGCCAGGAGCGGGGAAGGGCGCCAGGGGGAGGGGAGAGGGGGATGGACGGTGACGTGGTCCTGACGTCCTCCATTACCATGTCCCTTTCCTCCATTAGCCCATTCGCCAGCGGCCATGGCGGCCTCAGCTGCTTGGGTGCTACAGTGGCAGGCTCTCTCACAGCTTGCCTAGTCCATCAGATTGCAACCTCAGTCACACTCCGCATCATTTCCTCTAGCCTTGGTCTCCTCAGGTGCAGGAGCTCTTGAGCTCGACGACCGGCACTGGGTCTTCTTGCCCCTAATTCTCATCCGATATTTCTTTTCTCACACCTATACTAATAAAATTCCTCTCAGGAATTTGAAACCCTAAGAGACTACAATCAAGCTTTCGTCTACTGTCGCGTCCGCTGACATGAATATGCATGTAAAGTTCGCGTGGCAGCTTTAATGCAATTGGACTCGGAAGATGTCACGCCCCGAGTCCAATCGAGCTCTGCGACATCCCTGCGCCTATCTAACGAACCTGGCGTACGCCTGGCCTACGCTAGCGACGGCCTGACGGACACCGCTGCCAGACACGCTATGATCTAGCGGGCGAAACCTGAAACTTGCGGAAGCGTGTGCCTTCTACAATGGCGTACATGCTCAGATATAGGGTAGTATGAAAAGACAAGACACTTTTTACAAAAGGGACACAACAACATATATATATAATCGAGCGTTAAGTACAGACCTCCAAAAGAAAATCTCACCTATGGTCGGACACCTACGCTCTCACTACATCCAAAAGTCTAACCAGCGCAGTAGGACTCAGTCCTCCTCAGGCTCTCCTCGGGTCCTCCTCTGGGTCCTCCTCGGGATCTTCCTCTGGATCCTCCTCGGGATCCTCCTCGTCAGTATCATACGTCACCCTCCTCGTGCCGTCAATCTCAGAACGTCCTGGGGACGGCAGCTCCTGCAGCAGGTCGGGATCGATCACCTCGCCACCATACTCGGCTGGCTGCAACAGGATCGGGTCGTCCTCCATAGGGATCGGAGAATCTCTCTAGGGTCCCTCAAAACCATACAGGCCCTCCCTATACCAGGCCTCGAATCTATGGGTTACAAGGTAGGGTCCACCCTGATCTACTAGTACAGTCGTCACGTGCCTATGCCACATCACACAGCATACATAGCAAAATGGAGGGTGATCTGGGTATCCATCTGCACTGGCATCCAAAAAGCATCGGCGGTGCAGCCATCACGGGTGACCTGTATCTGTAAAATGGGCAACCACGACCAGTGAGTCGAGGACCTCAGCAAGCTCACCGCTAATCCTAGCGTAGGATAGCGTATACGAGTGGGGTCGTCCTATCCAGAAGCTAGGTTGTGATCAAGGTTAGGCACTCTCAGTTACCCTCGGTACCGATCCCAACATGCATGACAAACGTGCAATTCATAGCAATATAGTCATATTACACAGACGGGCACAAGAAACAGTCACACATGATGCCATATGCAAGCTGTTACAGCCTCAAACCGGCCATAACGGATCCCAATGGATCATGCCCGTCTATTACTCCAATTCCATCAGGGCTCATCCAACAGTGCCACACGGCAAATTTCACAACTGCGTATCTGACGCCTTACGTTGGTTACTCCCTTTTCTCTCCAATTCCCCGCGTAACAACGCCTCTGGGGCACCTTCTCATGTCACATCTCTGGTGACTCATGTCATGCTCTCAATGTATGTGGGCCCACATGATTGCAACCAACAATTCAGTCATAGAGCATGCATGCACTGATATATAAGTACGAGTACAGAGCACATCAAGAAGTCATCGAAGTAATCACGTGCTCGTCGAGCCAAACTATAAGAGATCGAGTGCCTCACACACGGTTCCTCTACCAGCCAGACTCGATAGAATATCTCATACTATTTCTCTGGTTAAACCCACCTACATTTGAACCCCATCCTAGCGGACTCAGTAACTCGGCCTAAACCCCATTCGCCCATGTTAGTTCCCTGGGAGTTAGTAATCCACGATTAATGATTCAGTGTTTTAATAACCCCTCGGGTGTAGTTGAATTAGGCTTAACTTGGTTTAAGGCCTATTTAGTGGATTCAGGTTCGAATGGGCCTACAGCCCGTTCTAAGGCCCAAGGCCCACAACAGTAGTTAGGTCCACTAGGGTAAGTCGGCCCATTACAGTGTTTTAAGCCCATTAGTCAAGTTGGGCCCAATAAGATTCAAGGTCCAATGAAGTGGGTTAGGCCCATTAACCCAAGTTGGGCCTATTAAATTAAGTTGGGTCCAATTAGTTCCACGGCCCATTGACCAATCATAGGCCAATGAAAGTAGACGTGCAAAACATGTAGCCAAGTGCTTGACGTGTCAGCAGGTGAAGGCACAACACTGCAAGCCTGGAGGGCTGTTGCAACCATTGGAGATCCCAGAATGGAAGTGGGAGCACATCACCATGGACTTCGTGACAGGACTGCCGAGAAGTCAGAGAGGAAATGACTCAATCTGGGTGATAGTGGACAGATTGACCAAGTCTGCGCATTTTATCGCAGTACGAAAGGATTCCACATTGGAGAAGCTGGCTGAACTGTACGTGAGGCAGATTGTAGGACTGTATGGAGTGCCAGTAAGCGTTGTATCAGATCGAGACCCTCGCTTCACAGCTACATTTTGGAAGAGTCTGCAGGGTGCATTGGGAACAGAGTTAAGGTTCAGTACAGCCTACCACCCTCAGACAGATGGTCAGTCGGAAAGGACCATCCAAACACTGGAGGACATGTTGAGAGCGTGTGTCATCGACCTCAAAGGTGGCTGGGAGGAACAATTGCACTTAGTGGAATTCGCCTACAACAACAGGTACCAGCAAAGCATCAAGATGGCACCGTTTGAAGCATTGTATGGAAGGGCCTGCAGAACGCCAATCTGTTGGGACGAAGTTGGTGAGAAAGCATAACAGGCCCAGAATTAGTTCAACAGTCAGTAGAGGCAGTCAAGGTGATCAGAGACAGACTGAGGACCGCCCAGAGTAGACAGAAGAGTTATGCAGACAAGAGACGTAAGCCATTGGAGTTCCAAGTTGGAGATCATGTCTTTCTGAAAGTGTCGTCGATGCGAGGATTATCTCGGTTTGGCAAGAAGGGAAAGTTGAGCCCCAGATTTGTAGGGCCATTCGAGATTTGGAAAAGATCGGGACACTGGCTTATCGTCTGGCACTACCGCCGAACTTGTCGCAGATTCACAACATATTTCATGTATCGATGCTGAGGAAGTATGAGCCAGATCCTGGCCATATACTCGATCATGAAGTCATTGAAATGGATAACCGCGTTTCCTATGTGGAGAGGCCAGTCAGGATTGAGGATCGTAAGGAGCGAGTGCTCAGGAACAAGACGATTCCACTGGTCAAGGTCATCTGGGAACACCATGGAACCGAAGGAGCTACGTGGGAGAGCGAAGACGAGATGAAGAGAAAATACCCGCACTTGTTTGAATAGTCCTATGTAATTTTGATTTTGGAGTGAGGACATGTAGATTGTAATTTCGAGGACGAAATTTTTATAAGGATGGAAGAATTGGACAGTCTGAAAATTCGACCCAATTGTCAGAATTTCTAAATGAATGGAAATGCTTCGTTAATACACTCTAGTCGACGCTCACTCAGGATTAGCTACCCTGAGATGACCAACCGAAGGGGAAAGGCTATCTGGGAATTTTTCCCAATCAGCCGCCCGTTGGTCTGAGACTGAGGCAGAGTCGGTATTTAATGAAATTGACCACAAAATGAAATCCGACATGGGACAATCGAAACAGTAAGACAAACACAATGAAGAAATGAAATCGGTTTTAGAAATGTCGACTGAAGGTCAGACAACCGATGCACGTCGAGAAGCAAAACGTGAAAGGAAAATTACCGAAATGCCCCCGGTAAATGCTCATACCTTAGAATGTGACTAATTAGGATTTTGAGAATAGAACGATGGGCCGACACCAAATCCAGTCCAAATCCGTTCGCGCTCGGGACCCGATCGGTGCATTTGGCACGCAAATCGAGGCAAGTCAAATCAGTTGTCAAATCAATCAAATGTCACATCAATCAAGTGTCATGTCAATCCATCAATCACATCAATCATGGCACAATTCCCCATGAAATCAAATCTTATCAAGGTACACATCAAGTCACTATTTGACCTACCCCCATTATATCTCTTTTTTGGATTTATGGGATTATAATCCCTAACTTTCTCTCTCTCCCTCCATTCGGCCATCTCTCCCTCACCCGAATTCTCTCTCTCCCTCTCGGTCTCTCTCATTCGCTCGCCCGTCGTCCGCCGAGGAGCTCCGCCGCCCGTCCGGCCGTGAGACCGCCGCCAATCAGCCACCGTTCCGCCTCCACGTCACCTGGGTAAGTCCCATAACCCCTTGTTCCTTCCATTTTCGTGGCCATGAAGCCCCTAGAACCGTGACCCGACCCCGTCTCTCTCTCTTTCTCTCTCGGTCTCCACGAACAGCCGCCCGCGTTCCCGTCGTCGTCCGCCCAACGTCGCCACCGTCCAGCCTCCGTGTCACCTTGGTAAGCCTTCTCTTGTCCCTTGTCTCTCCATTACCGTGACTATGGAGGCCTCCTAAGCCCCGAACCGGCCTAACCATCTCTCTCTCTCTCGGTTTCCCTCTAGCCGCCGTGAGCTCCGCCGGCCATCCGCCCCATTCCCGTCGTCACCGCCGCCACCAGCCCACACCAAGTAAGCTCCATCCTCTAATCTTGCTTAGGCTAGTTGTATATGTGTTTGGGAGGTGTATTAGTAGTTAAACAAGGTGATTAGTGAGTAATGTGTGTAATTAAGCCTAATGGGCTTAGGCTAATCTTGGGTGAAATGTTGGGCCGTGCGTGTGGGGTTGAGAATGCGTGAGTTGGCTTTGAAATGCCGAAAATATGGGCTGATGTGGATGGGTAGGCGTGATGAAGTGGGCCGAAGGGTTATAATGGGCTTGGGAACTTAATTTTAAGCTAATCGGCCAAGACAAAACAGATTGGGCCTAAATTGATTGGTGGCTTCATATGGACGAAAATTATGTGAATTGGGCCCAAATTACAAATTGGAATATTAAAATGTGAGCTCATTAATGTACATGGGCTTAGGACATCAAAATGGGCCTAAATAACCAATTGGGCTTAATAGGCTAGTCTTCGTAAATGGGCTTGGGCCCTACCCGAATTTAATTATAAAAGTGGGCCTGAATTATATATCTGATCTTAAAATTAAATCTTGGGCCTATGATTGGTCAATGGGCCTTGGGACCAATTGGACCCAACTTAACTTAATAGGCCCAACTTGGTTAATGGGCCTAACCCACTTCATTGGACTCTGAATCTTATTGGGCCCAACTTGACTAATGGGCTTAAAACACTGTAATGGGCCGACTTACCCTAGTGAACCTAACTACTGTTGTGGGCCTTGGCCTTAGAATGGGCCGTAGGCCCATTCGAACCTGAATCCACTAAATAGGCCTTAAACCAAGATAAGCCTAATTCAACTACCCCCGAGGGGTTATTAAAACACTGAATCATTAGTTGTGGGCTACCGACTCCAGGGAGCTGACAGGGGCGTTTGGGCTTAGGCCGAGTTACCGAGTCCGATAGGACGGGATTCCAATCCATATGGGTTTAACCAGAGAGATAGTATGAGGGAGTCTAATGAGCCTGTTTGGCCGAGAATCGTGTGTGGAGCACTAGATCTCTCATGGTTTGGCTTGATTAGCACGTGATTACTTTTGAGGACTTCTTGATGTGCTCTGTACTTGTGCTTATATATCATTGCATGCATGCTCTATGCCTTAATTGCTGATTGCAAATCATGTGGGCCCTGCATACATTGAGAGCATGGCATGAGTCACCAGAGATGTGACAGAGAAGGTGCCCCAGTAGGCGTTGATACGCGGGGAGTGGAGAGAAAATGGAGTAACCAACGTAGGTGTCAGATACGCAGTTGAGATAATTGCCGAGTGGCACTGATGGATGAGCCCTGATGGGATTGGAGTAGTAATAGACGGGCATGATCCATTGGGATCCGTTATGGCCGGTTGAGGCCTGTATCAGTTTACATATGGCATCATGTTTGACTGCTTCTTGTGCCCGTCTGTATGATACGAATTGTATTGCCATGAATTTGCACGTTTGTTTATGCATGTTGGGGGTCTGGTACCGAGGGTAACTGAGAGTGTCTGAACCCTGGACCGCGAACCTAGTCTCCTGGATAGGACCGACCCCACTAGTATACGCTATCCTACGCTAGGATTAGTGGTGAGCTTATTGAGTTTCGACTCACGGGCGATGGTTGCCCTTCATTTTACAGATCCAGGTCACCCGTGATGGCTACGCCACCGATGCTTTTTGGATTGCCAGTACAGATGGATACCCAGATCACCCTCCATTTTGATATGCATGCTGTGATGTGGCATAGGCACGTAACGACTGTACTAGTAGATCAGGGTGGGCCCTACCTTGTACCCCATAGATTCGAGGCCTGGTATAGGGAGGGTCTGTATGGTTTTGAGGACCCCAGAGAGATTCTCCGATCCCTATGGAGGACGACCCGATCCTGCTGCAGCCAGCTGAGTATGGTGGCGAGGTGATCGATCCCGACCCACTGCAGGAGTTGTCGTCCCCAGGAACGTTCTGAGATTGACGGCCACGATGAGGGTGACGCCATGGACACTGACGAGGAGGATCCAGAGGAGGATCCGAGGAGGAGCCAGAGGAGGACTGAGTCCGCTGTTGCTGGTTTTAGGATTTTGGTGTTAGTGCGAGCGTAGATGTCTTGACCGTAGATGAGGTTTTCTTTTGGGTCTGTATCTAACGCTTGCTATGTATATATATTGATGTTTGTTTATGGTCATTTGTTCGCGCTACCCCTCCGTTCTGTATGCATGAATGTATGGTTAGGAGGCACGCTTCCGCAGGTTCTTATGATGGTTTTAAACGGACGCGCCGTCTGGTCGCGATTGAAGAAAGAAAATCTCCTGGGCCGTCGCGTAGCGTGGACCAGGCGAGTGCAAGCGAGAATTTAAACGTATGAGCGGGATGTCGTGGGCCGATCGGGGTCGGGGTGACACATGGGCTTAGGATAACAAATGGGGCCCAAAATGGTCAAATTGGGCTTAAGAGGTAAACTTTAGAAATGGGCTTGGCCCTACACGAATTAAAATATAATAATGGGCCTGAATTATACATTTGATTAAGAAATAAATTATGGCATTGAACCTTAGAACGGCCTTCGGCCCACTCGAACCTAAATAAACTAATTAGGTCCTAACCTAAGCTAAGCCTAATTTAATTAAACTCAAGGGTTTATCAAAACACTAAATCATTCATCATGGATTACTAATCCCCTCGGAGCTACCATTAGCTGCTGGGTTCGACTGGATTGCTGGAATTGTTTGGATCGAGTTCCAATTTAATGGGTTCCTGAGATAATGATAATCAGGTTGGGTTTACTTGGGGAACTGATTGTAGAGCGCTTGGGCCTAAGTAATACCTGTTCTGTCAGCATAGTAAGTTGCTTGTATGATTCTTTGGATGCGCTCTGTTCCAGTATTTATGTACCATTGCATGATATGCCTCTGTGACTGCAATCGTTGCTTGCAACAATCTGGGGGGGGGGCCCCCCGGCTACATTGGAGCATGGCATGAGTCACCAGAGAAGTGACATGAGAAGGGCCCCAGAGGCGTTGTTACGCGGGGAAATGAATTGGAGAGATAGCGGGCATGATCCATGGGATACGTGATGCGATTGAGGCCTGCATCATGGCCATAGGCATTCTATGGTTGACGTTTAGTATTGCCCGTCTGTGTTGTATGATCTGCATTGCTGTGCCTTGCGCGTTTGCCTGATGTGGGTGAGGGGTCTGGTACCGAGGGGGTAACTGAGAGTTCTGAACCTTGGACCACAAACCCTAGTTTACTGGATAGGACCAACCCCACTAGTATACTCTATCCTTACCGCTAGGATTAGTGGTGATGCTTGCTGAGTCCTCGACTTCGGCGGTAGGTTGCCAAATTTTCAGATCCAGAATCACGTGAGGATACACCCCGACACCTTTTGGACTCGAGTGGAGGTAGGGACCGAAGCCGTCCTCTCTCCAGAGGA
>JAGVVM010013251.1:0-12292 GCA_019149425.1 Psidium friedrichsthalianum
TTCTCTATCCTGTACACGATTCATGCCGTAGAATAGACCAACACATGCTTCATTGTGTAGTCTATGCCGGCCTTTGGAATGTCTAAAATTCTAATGCGCAGGACAGGTGATGGGGCGACTTACAACTTCATGCTAGCGAAGCAAGAGCATTGAAGGGCATACTTTAACGATTTATAATTTTATGAAATAATGCTCTCCGGAAACGCATGTAGAAAAACTCTTCCTATGAATGATGCATCTTAACGACATAAGAAGGTAATAATACATGCAAGAATATACAATTATCATATAAAAAAAGAGAAAACAAGCTAATAAGCTCATTCTATCATTATAGTAAGCCAAACCATGCCACGCTGTTTAGTTGTGGGTGCTTGTAGTATTATTAATCGATTCTCATCGCTTCTCTCAATCTATAGTTTAAATTTTCTATATGCAAAATGAAAATCAAAGATGAAAATCTTACTCCTTAGTTATGACAAAAGACAACAGAATGCTAGTCTTAGCAACTAATTTTAAAAGGGTCAGCTTATGCAATAGGGGAAAAGAGAAAATGAATTCAATGATTAGAGAAAGCATCCTGTGCTCGCGGTTTACTCTTTGCTTTTTGATCCCTAATTGTCATTAGGGTTCTTATTGTCAAACTCGTAAACTCGAGGCCCTATTCTTTTGCTATGCAACGAAAATAGCAGCTTTTAGCTTTTGATGGTGCTACATCAATGATTGCACGAGCATTACAGTAATGAGATTGCAAAAAAGGAAGTGGAAGAGAAGGAGAGATTAGGTTTTTAGCTTTTGATGGTGCTATGTCAATTATTGCACGAGCATTATCGTAATGAGATTGCAAAAAAGAAAGTGGAAGAGAAGGAGAGATTAGGATAATTAACCTGCAATTCTCAATAGTCCTGGGGAGGAACCGAAGATAGTTTCCAGCAACATTCAAAACCTTGAGCTTCGAGAGACACCCGATTGAGTTCGGAAGGACTTTCAATTGGTTGGAGTGGACGTCCAGCACCACCACGTTTAGCAATCTTGCCGTCAGCGACTCCGGTATTGTCTGCCATACATTCCAGATTTAAGTCCCATTCACCACCAAGGGACGTCAAAATACTAGCTCATTAATGATCCGGAAGCTAGCTTTGTGGCATGATGAGAGGTGTTCAATACATGCAAATAGAACTGTCTCGCAAACTTGATTGGTCAAAGGCTAGCTCGTCCTACTTTGTTCCGTTAACGATTTGTTTGTCATATCGAGGTTCAAGAAACGGAAGGTTGTTTTCGGTAATTCGTAAGATAATAGCCTAACAGTTCTTGAAGGAACTGTCTTCCCTAACCTCATCACACCTTGACAATTCAGAGAGAGAGAGAGAGATGGAGTTTTTTTTTTTTTTTGGGTCAAACGAGAGAGATGGAGTTGATAAGCATGGAAGATGATAAGTGACAACCAACTTCCGTATAAGAAAATTTGCTGGTATCTGAAAAGCGTATTGAAACTGATCCTGGGACACCGCATTCATTGTCCTTATCTTGGCCAAGTCAAAAAGACTCATCATCAATACTGCAGAGAGCAGTATTGAATTGCCTTTGCAGTCATCCATTTATGGCAGCCTCTCATGTGAAGATATTTAAAAAAAGCTAGCATTTTCGTGGCGAGTTTGACTTAGCTAGACAAGCACTCAGTTCCGATCTTGATCCTTCATGCATCCTGTCAATTTTTGTCAAATGGGTCTTTTCTGGGTGGGAAAAGTAACAATCGAAACTCCTGACATAAATCCAACAAGAGGTGGCCCAAAAAAGCAACATAATTTCAGGTATAGAGAGAGAGAGAGAGAGAGAGAGGCAGTGAGTACCTGAAGGTTGTTGTTAGAGAGGTCCAACTTGCAAATGAGGGCTAAATTCAGGGTAGGGTTAGGGAGAGACTCCATGGACAACCCACTCAGATCCACAACTTCAAGCTCTCGTCTTCCTCAATAATGGCGGATCCCTTCTTTCTCTGATCCGCTGTCCCTGTCTTCCTCCTCATATTCAATCTCACTTGCTGCTGCTGCTCGTACATCATCTTCAAACCAACCCCAGAAACCAAACCCAGAAAGAAGAGAAGAAGGAAAAGAGAAAAATGCAGAACTTACGACTGACGAGAGAGAGAGAGAGAGAGAGAGAGAGAGAGAGAGAGAGAGGTCATGGGCTTGCAGGATGAGAGAAACAAGTGAAGCCTCACATAACATTTATACGCAGAGAGGCGGCGAGGACGTACGGATGAGGGAGAAGAGGGAGGCCCCAAACACGTGTGCATGAAGGACGTAGGCCGTAGTCGAAGGGCTGCGTGCCACGTGTCTTTCCTCCATCAAAAGTCAACCCATCACTACAGTTGAGAAACCTTGGCTGGCCGCCTCTATCGGGCAGCTCGCTTTGCTTTTTCATATTTCCCTTCTTGGACCATTTCCTCCCACTTGCGACTTCCTTTTTCCCCCCCCATTGTCCCCCCCGTCAAACAAACAAAACATTTGACAAATGTATGCAACTATCATATGTTTGTATTAAATTAATGTTCTCTAATGAAGATCCTTGTGTACAGGGTATATGCTCCTCCCTTGCCTCGCTATCTTGACATTTTATAAGCTCATTATTCATTACGGCCCTTTAATTTGCGCTTTCATAAATTGGACAAATTCCCTTTGAAGTCGAAACTAATCACGTCTAGATCAAGCGAGCATCCGAGTAATCTAGATATGTAAGTCATTAAAATAGGAGGAGATCTTTTAGTTAGATGGCAATGTTCCCCTCGTGTAGAGAAGAGAACTAAGGGATGGAAGCGCGAAGAGCATAATACAAGAAAGACCTGTACTTTTGTTTTCCGTGATCCAAAATGCAGTATACCGACTGAAGGATGTCAATTCGAAGATACATCGACTTTACACAAATTGCTGGCGTGGCATGCTTCCTCGAGTAGGTGTAACGAAGCGGACTCGGAGATATATAAATGGAGAGAACATATGTTATGATCACAAAGTTTTTGTTTGGTGGGTGGAAGGGCATCCAGTGCACAGATTCGAACCATATGCCCTCTCGGCCAATGATAGGCACGATGGTGCAGATGGTAATGGGATTGATCCCTTCTCTTGGTGCGATAACAAGTTGAGTTTATCATTTCGTCTCTTTCGAAGTTGAAGGCCGATTTTCCGGACTATATCGTATTCACGCCTTGATAAGAGAGTTCGCTTATTAAAACCAGGCAGCCATAGTTCATCTATCTATATCATTTTCTTTGGGCCGCCCTCGTTGCAAGATTCTTCGGCGACTGAATATCTAGCTATTTATTTTTTTTTGACATAGGGGCCTAACCCCTATTTGTGCGTTAGCTGTTGGTCAGATGTCAATTTTTCAGTTCCCCAGATTATTTTGGCCGACCGCATTAAAAGAAATCGGAGCTGCCAACCATGACAAGCATGATGACTGGTGGAATTCCTCTGCCTATGAATGATAATTGGTTTGATGATGTTGTTCTGCCCAATTGGCATCCAGTTTTTCACAGTCCAAGAAATTGATCATACTATTATCCTTTGTCAATAGAGTTGATATGTTACATCTAGATCAACAAGGCCTTCGATTAGTGTTGATATGTTACATCTAGAAATTCTACCGCAAAAGTGTTGTCATGCACGCCCTTTGCTTGATACTTTTGAAAGTACAGATGATTATCTTAGCCAAAATATATTTTAAAAAAAAACTCAAAAATGGCAAGAAACACTAATTGAAGGCCTTGTTGATCTAGATGTAACACATCAACTCTATTGACATAGGATAATGGTATGATCAATTTCTTCGATTGTGAAAAACTGGACGACAATTGGGCAGAACAACATCATCAAACCAATTATCATTCAAAGGCAGAGGAATTCCACCAGTCATCATGCTTGTCGTGGTTGGCAGCTCTGATTTCTTTTAATATGATCGGCCAAAATAATCTGGCAAACTTGCTAAAGAATAAATAGCTAGATATTTAGTTGCTAAAGAATATTGTAATGAGAGGTGGCCCAGAAGAAAATAATATAGATAGATGAGTGATGGCTGCCTGGTTTTACTAGCGAAATCTCTTATTGTTTATTAAAACCGTGGGTGCGCAAGGCTCGATCTCGCCAGATTTGGGCTAGCGAGGCCAACTTCGCCAGGCTAGGTGTTGCCTTTGGCCAGTCATCGTTGATCGACTAGAGGAAGGAGATGAAGGAAAAACAAAAAAATTCAAAAAAGTATTGCAATATTATGTCGCCGGATCACATCAACGCCGAATGGCCAAAATTAGTCGGATGGACTGAATTGGCACAATAACAAAAGGTTTAGGATTGAATCAGTACAAAAAAAAATTTATGACTGAATTTGACACAATTGCAATAGGCTTAAGATTTTTTTAGTAATTCTCCCAATTAAAATCAAAAGTATAATTAGAAAAATCAACTTTTGCTGTGATATAGTTGATTATAGATTTCGTCTGGTCCTTCGTTGGGGGACATGGAACTTTGAGTTATTGAGTGAAATCTTTCCATTGAGAGTTTGCTTTTCTAGTCATTTTCCCTCGATTTTCTTCCTAATCCTTTGGTGGATTAATAGGGTCCGAGAAGGATTCGAAGGTGTTGGATTTTGGGAAAGGCCTATTGATAAGGTGAGATTTGGTGGGGGAAGCCCTAAATTATGTAGTCTCTTCCCTCTTGCTGTCTTTGGCATTTCACTTCTGGGATTGACTTCATGAAAAATTCTCAACCGCATCGCCCCAAAATTTATCGGATTGAGGACAAAAAGAAATTAAGGCACAATTAACAATAAAAAAAAAAACTTGAGGTCTGTTTCATAAAGTCAACTAACACAGTCTTGTATGCGAAATTGAACTTATTTTTCCGTAAGGCAGGAAACCAAAAAACTTGCATGCGCTTGAACAAGCCTAGAGATTGTACAATGGCAATATTATCATTGGAAGGATGATTTTATTAGTTGGTTTTTGACAAGCCAAAGATGCAATTAGGAAAAATCATGTAACTGGTCTACGTGATTGTTTCCAAGTAGTAATCACGATATTGAATAAATGACGATCAATTGTTCACATAATGACTGCAACATATATAAACTTCAATTGGAGCTTAATATAACTCAAGTAGGCATACGAAAAAGATAAAGATAGCAATTAGGCATAAAATATTGTTAAAAGAAGGAATCAATATGGGCACACACGTAATCAGACTGGTCAATGTCTTCAAGATTAAGAAACCAATTCAACAAAAAAAAAAAAAATTTGCATAGCAAAGCACTATTATTGACAAATATGAACTGTCCCTAAATCTTGATGGTGGTACATGTTTTCCCTATCTGTTACGCTCGATAGATCCAGTCGAGCGTCACATTAGCAATGGCGCCAGGACCTTGGAAGATTGGGCCATGGCTAACTTGGCGGAAGACAGGGAGACCAGGCGGAGGGGCAGAGATAGAGATGTGGGGGTCGACATGGAGGTGTTGGCATCATCATCGGGGCTGCAGCGGCTTTAATTGGGGCTTGCGGTGGCTCCAATCAGTTAGAGATGGATGGGATCACGGTGACACTAACTAAGTAGTAAAGAGATGGTCCATTTGGTTTAGCATTTTGAAAGTCCCTTGAGAAAAAATTTGGAGTTTTTGACGACCATTCCTGAAGAGTTTTAGGCCAAAAACTAGCATTGAGAGCCTTCCTTGGCTTTCAATATTTGCGGAATGCTGAAATTAGGTCTTAATAAGAAAAATTCTTTCAAAACTACCCTTACTAATTCTTTAATTTTCTGGTTTAACCCATCGTTTTTATTGTATCTTCTTTGCGAGAGGGCCGACGAGGGCAGATCTGGCCAACAAAGGGCAGGTGAAAGGCTGGTGAGGGACTGGCAAAAGTCCGACGAGGTTGTCACCTATGGTCGTGACTACCCAACTGACGGTCACCTAGGTTGCACGACACTAGGCCTCGTCACCTAGGGTCACGCGACCCCAGCGAGGGCTGCCCAAACCACCTCACCTAGGGTTACTTGAGGTCATGTGACTTCAACCGATGGCCAGTGGCTGCTTGAGCCCTTTGCTAACGCCGAGGAAGAGTTTGATTTATTTTTAGTATTTTTTTAAAAAAAGGGAAAATTGTAGGCAACGCGTTTGGCAATTTTTTTTTTTGACAAACACAACTTAACCCAAAGTTATTTTTGAGAGGAATTTTTACCAAAGGCTATTTGCATTTCCTCGAAAGCTCCTTAGGTTAAAGGCCTTTGCATATTCTCAAGGTTCATTTCCAAAGTAAAACCAAATGCGGCTTCAGAAAAGGTAACGGAGAGGGAAGCGATCATGGTTCATGCCTTGGAGAAGTATTTTGGTCCTTTTAGCGAGGGACTTTTGTGTGGGGATGCAAAAATTGAAGATAATAATGAATATGAGTGCCAAAGTAGAAAAGTGTCTTCGAAATTTTTCCAAACATGTATTATATTCTATCGAAATCCTAAGTCAAATTTCTACATATCACCCTCACTTAGGTATTGCAGATTTCTCAGTCTCATGCTCCAAGCCATGCAGTGAGAATTGATGCGAGGAAGCTTGGGGTTGCTAGAGAATAGGCTCGAGATTCGAGAGGGTAATTTACTCAGACCCTCGTCACTAAATTTTCTCCTCCCGAGATGCAAAACGGCTGTGTCATCATTCCCGAGCTAAACCTACTCAAAACTCATTTAAGAGGGAGTTGACTTTCGAAAGGCAAAGGTTGGGGACGGCTCGACCATCTAAGAAGACAAGTCATCACGGTATCTTAAGGCAAAGTTTACGGCGACATGTTGCATTAGGCTATTGGAATTGCTTGTCCAATAAAATTTGAGCACCTTACGCAACCGAAATTGAAAGGGAGCTTTAGGTACTACAACCAAATTGATGACGGCACTGGCAGCATCTATTTATAAACCTATCTAACGAATTTCCGTACAAGGACAAAAAATCTTATCCCGAATTATTAATTAGATGATGACACTGGCAGCATTCTATTGAAAACTTATCTAACGAATTTCCGTACAAGGACAAAGAACCTTATCCGAATTATTAATTAGATGAAGGTTTCAAAGATGTTGACAAATGAACACATATAAATATAAACATATATGTACATATACAAACATAAATATCGAGTATATGTTTCCTGTGTATAGGTTTCCGGGTGTTGTAGGGTAATCTTGGCTTGCGTACGGTCCAACCGGTGATCGTACAACCCTTCCTTTGGTCAACTTTAATAGAGAGCGACACGCCCGGAAACATGATGTCCACCAACTGCTTAAATCCTAATATAGATATGCTAGGTGGTTGAATATATTTCCCTGTAAAATATATCCGTTGATGACGATCAATATCGGCTTTATTCTATTGAAATTGGACTCGAAACGCCTGTCAATTTTGAACGATCGCAGGTGCATATAACCTAGACGAACCAACGAGTTTGATTTTTTGCTGGTCTCTAAGCTTTGAACGGCAGCATGATGCGCCAGCTTGCGACACCATTTTTCTTGCTATTGAGGAATGAATAGAGAAGAACGAGATGAGCGAGATGGGGACAAGGTCAATTGGATCCGGATGAAGCGTCGATAATTCCTAGAGAACGTGCTTGAATTCCGCAGAACATGTGAAGGAATGAAATGGTCCGAAAGCCATCACAAAAGCTTGGTCGAATTGGACTCGATATGCCCCGTCGATCATGAGGAGTGCAGCCATGTTGGTTGACGTCTGGCATCATGCATTACGTACCATGTAGACCCAGTTTCGTAATTTGCATTAGCATTCTTTGGTAACTTGGTCGAGTTGGATTGTTCATGCTTGGAAATTTAGTATTAAAAAAGGAATCGCGCTTGATGTCAGCCTGATAACTCTACGAAAGTAGAGCTAAAGGGCTCGTTTTAGGCGAGAAAATTGTGCAACAAGTTGAATAAATTCGTCTAATTTGGGTTCTTTAAGTTGTTTGCTATCTTCAAGTTTTAGTTTGCTAAAGAATTACCTACAGGTGAAGGACGTGTCCAAGCTAAGAAGAGATGCATCCGCCTGGGAAGTTGGAGATCAGAATCATGACGGACGCGTCCGTCAAGAGCAAGAGATGCGTCTGTCGCCTAAGGAATACAGAAGACGCGTCCGCCGTGAAGAAGGACGCGTCCATCGTCGCGACGCCAATCCAGAAGCGGAGAGAACGCGTCCGTCCCTACCAAAAGACGCGTCCGTCGGTGTGGAAAAGGCAAGGACGCGTCTGCCTAGTAGAAGGACGCGTCCGTCGCTTTAATATCAATACAGAAGCAAGAGAGACGCGTCTGGTCCATCTCCAAGGACGCGTCTGCTCTTGGGAAGTCATCAAGCACGCGAAGGACTCGAGGATATTCTTGTCAATTAGAAATTTATGGATGAGGGTTGAGTAAAAATAGGAAGTCATATTTTTTTTGGATATCTTTTCGTGGGGGAATATCAGGAAGGAGATATATATTCTCTTTTATAAAAACACCAACCCTAGCGAGCACTTTTGCAAGAGAGCAGCTGATACTTTGGGAGGACGGCAGTGGATACACAACGGAGTTCAGAGTCGACAACAGAGGAAGAACGTGAAGCGACGGCGAGGGTTTTAGCGGACTCTCTTCTTTCTATTTCCTTTGTTTGTACTATGTTGTTGTGTATTGTTCGGATTATTGTCCTCGAGATTATGAACTAATTTGCTTTTCTAGGGCTACAATGGAACCTAGTACTTTTGTTTAGAAAGTGAATTCCTTTCTTCGTGTTATTAATTTCAGCGAATTATTTATTCAGATCTTGTTCTTAATGCGATTGATTGACTGATCACCAATTAATTTGATATGGTAATCTGAATGAACTTGGAAAAGTTATTTAGATTAAGCCGTGGACTGGATAGCCTAAGTTAGTGTCGCGTTGGAAAACGGAACTAATCAGTGAGAAGGATAGGAATATACCCGATCACCTTAGGTGACCAATAGGGTTGTCACATAATGGGTTCTCACTAGTTAATTGCCTAGGAATAGAGTGATTAGCTCGATACCAAGAATACGTTCTTAGAGCACTCGGAAGAGGCGTAAGAAGATAACAGAACTCTAGGTTAATAATTCAAGAAGTCGGTAACCGAAGAGGGAAGGATCAATCTAAGCAAGGTGTTAGGGGAAGTTGTATGTCCTAGATTTCTCCTTATCGATAGTTCGCGTTATTATTTTCTGTTTATGTCTTTTAATTCAAACATGCCCATTTTATTTTCCACTTGACCTCAAGACAATTACCGTGAATAACGTTAAGAGAATTTCGTAGTACAATTCCCTGTGGATTCGACCCTTGCTTGCCCTTGCTACATTTTTAGTCAGGTCGGATAAGGATTTATTTTTGTTGCGTTGACGACGCGCATCAAATTTTGGCGCCGTTGCCGGGGACTTGTTTTCTAACGAAATTTCTTTTACCTTGAGTATCGGTGATCAATTGACGATCAAGTTTTACTTATTGTTTAATTTACTTATATATTTATTCTTTGTTTTATTTTTGTTGCGTTGACGACGCGCATCAAATTTTGGGGCCGTTGCCGGGGACTTGTTTTCTAACGAAATTTCTTTTACCTTGAGTATCGGTGATCAATTGACGATCAAGTTTTACTTATTGTTTAATTTACTTATATATTTATTCTTTGTTTTATTTTTGTTGCGTTGACGACGCGCATCAAATTTTGCCCGGTATCGAGCTAATCACTCTATTTTTGTTGCATGAGACGCAGTCGGAGCGTAGAGCTGATTCCCTTCGATCCGGAAATCGAGAGAACTTTTCACAGGCTACTCCGGCAAAGGTCAAGAGCACAACGGACAGACATGGCAGATCATAACCAGGTAAACCGGTTGGGAACAATTTGCTCCCGGTGGAAGCTAATGATGCAGTGCCGGACTTGGACTAAACAGGCCGATGATGGAATTCACATCGGCAAGGCCACATATGCATCGAACCTGTATTGGCGTCACCAGCGATTAGGCTCGTGACTACGAGATCAAGACTTCAGTACTGCAAATGATACAGAACACAGTTCAGTTCAGGGGCTCACCACTCGAGGATCCACACGAACATCTGAGCAAGTTCCTGATATTTGTGACACTTTCAGGCAGAACGGGGTCCCACAAGATGCAGTGAGGTTGAAACTATTCTCTCTTTCATTGAAGGATAGGGCATGGAGTTGGTTCAATTCACTTCCTGTAAATTCAATTACCACGTGGGCGCAGATGGAGGAAGCCTTTCTAGACCAGTTACTTCCCTCCATCGAAGATTTAACAGATGAGAACGAGATCACAACGTTTCGGCAACAAGATATTGGAGTCGTTCATTTGAAGCATGGGAGCGCTTCAAAACCTATTGAATCAGTGCCCTTACCATGACCTTCCTGGATGGAGACAACTTGAAGCGTTTTACAACGGCCTGACTGAGTCCTCGCGTAAGGATCTAAACCTGGCATCAAATGGATCATTTCTGAAGAAATCTTACACTGAAGGGTTGGACCTCCTGGAGACTATGAGAAAAACCTGTTTGCCGAATCAGCACTCTGATCGGATTGTCTAGAAGGAGAGCACCTGGAGCACTCGAGATCGATGCCTTGACATCAATTCAAGCTCAACTGTCGGCACTCACAAGGAAATTTCGAGACGGTGAGTGTTAATTCAGTGCAAGGGACTTCAAGCAACTGCGAGATATGCGGAGGGCATGCACACCACAGATCAATGCTCGGGCAAGCATGGGAGGAAGGCAAATTTCATCGGAAACCAGCGGAACAACCCCTACTCCCAACTCGTACAACCCAGGATGGCGAAACCATCCAAACTTTTCATGGAGAGGGAACAAGGAGCTGAGCCGCTGGGCGACCGGCAACACTTAGGGATTTCAGCAACCTCCCAGGATTCCAGCAACCTCGAGCTCAGGCTCGTAGCGGAAAAGAAGCCAAACTTTGAGAGATGATGATGAAGTATATGGCCAACCAAGATGCGTTTGATGAAGAATCAAGCGGCTTCCATTCGGAATTTAGAAAAACCAAAGTAAGTCAATTGGCGCAGGCTATGAAACTCTCGCCGCAAGGATCACTTCCAAGCAACACTGAGATTACCCAAGGGAGCATGTGAAGGCGGTAACTCTGAGGGACGGTCGAGAACTTCAAGAGGTGGCACAAGAATGTGGAAAAGAGAAAGGACATAGCTGGAGAGAGAACATCTAACATTGTAGATGGCCACACCTGTGTCGACCCTATCTCCAGCAGACAGCACTCCTATCGAAGCTGGAGTCTACCACAACAAAGGAAGGAGAAGCAAGAAGCTGCAAAAGATAAAATTGGAGCGCCCGCCCCTACCTTTTCCGCCAGAAGCGCGGAAGCAAACGAGGACGCCCAATTTCGTAAGTTTCTTGATGTATTTAAAAAGCTTCACATTAACATTCCTTTTGCAGAAGCACTTGAGGCAGTATTGCCGAGTTATGTCAAGTTCATGAAGGACGTGCTTTCCAAGAAAAGACGACTAGGGCGATTTTGAGACCGTGGCGCTAACTGAGGAGTGTACGCAATCCTTCAAAGAAACTACCGCCTAAGCTAAAGGATCCAGGTAGTTTTCACCGATCCCCTTGCACAATCGTTCGTCATTCCAAGGTAAGGCTCTATGCGACCGTTGGTGGGCGAGCATGCAATTTGATGGCCCTTTCTGTGTAGCAAGGGAGCTAGGTTTGGGGAGGTTGAGCAACCTGTCACATCAGTATCATTGCAATTAGCCGATAGTGTGCTATTATAAAAAACATATCCTGGGGCATTATTGAGGATGTACTGGTTAAGGTCGACGAAATTTATATTCCCCGCTGACTTTCTGTGTGCTTGATTTTGGGAGAACGCAAGAGATTCCTATCATCTTGGGGGCGACCATTACTTAGCAACTGGACGAGCTCTAATAAGGAGCTCCAAAAATGAGGTAGTTGACCTATGTGGTCGGGTCACGACGCAAGAAGTACATTTTCAACTTTTCACAAGATCAATGAGGTGGCGCAAGCGAACCTAATGAATGTTTCCTTCTTGATGCGTAGTGGGATGGCAGGTGTTTGCGTCTGAGTCGTTCCTACAAATACATCCCGAGCACCCACTTGTTGAACTGCAGCATTGATTTCTAGCATCCAGCGAACAATGAATAAGTCGTCGGAGATGATGAATAGGATGGAAGCTACCCCATTCGTTGGCGCAAGATTTGTCGGCAGACAGTTCGATGCACTGGAGCGGCAAAATGCC
>JAGVVM010013252.1:0-11669 GCA_019149425.1 Psidium friedrichsthalianum
CCTATAATTTCCAAATGCTTGAAAACATCACAAATCACCATTTTCTTCTTCACCTCGGGATGTCCACTTATCCCTTAATTTACGACGTCCTTTGGACGGACAAGTAAGTAGGATGATTCCATCCATCAAACACGCAGTTCGCAGATAAAAATCCAATTTGTCTTCGGCACCAGCACATCCCCATCAGTTCAGTATCGAGTGAAAGAAACTGCGTAGCAGAAAGCTAAAGAAGCCTCTCGTGAGTTGAATGCAGCAATACAAACACACTCTCGGGGACCCGGGCAGCTATTGCAGTCAAATCCGCCGCGTCAAGAGCCGAAACACGCCACTTCAATGCAAGCATCGTGAACCGCAACCAACTCAGAAAACAGAAACTATCCACCATGTGAGCACATACCTCCATCGGAAGACGGAATCCGAAACGTCATCGCCAGAAACCCAATCAGGCTTAACATTTTCCCAAATGAAAAAAGGAATTAAAAGAAGAAGAAAGAGAAGGAGAAGGAGCTCACTTTAGGAGGGAGGAGAGCGTCGAGATCGGAGTCGGAGCATCTGGGGAACTTGTCTCTGATGGCTCGTCGCAGCTTCTTCTTGTCGGCACCGGACAGCCGCTGCTGCGTCTTAGCTTCGAGCGCCTTCTTGAACATCTTCTTCTTCCTTCCTTCCTCCTCCTTCGATGAATCTCTCAGGGAACCACCACGAACAGCGACGCAATAGCGGCTTCCAGAAAGCTCTGATCTTTATTTGCGCAGGAATTATGGCGGCGACGGGCTGAGCCTCAACGACACCGTTGTCGGAAAAACCTTTCTTTTCCTTTCCTTTTTTTTTTCTTTTTTCTTTGGCAAGGAATAAAGAACAAAAAGCAAAATATCAAATTTATTAGATTTTTCATGACCACGATCAAATATCCAAATGTTTTTAGATAACTTATCCAGTTGAAGTAGGTGATTTTGTATCACATCTCACGATTGTGCAAGAAAATTAGCATTCTTGTTAATAATGAAATTATTCTTTTTGTCTAATGTGCGACTTCATCTACTTTCCCAATTTAAAAGAAAAAAAAAATCCCAATTAATAGGTGAATATGCGATAGCATTGACCCAAACATCTACATCGATACCTTTTCCTCCTTTGATTTTTATTGACTTGGTTATATCAAAAGACATATTCACTTGATTGCCTTTTCCTCCTTTTGATTTTTATTGATTTGGTTATATCAAAAGACATATTCACTTGATTGCTAATTTACTGTGCCAAATACATTTTTATAAGAAAACTGTAAGACATGAAAGCGAAAGAAGGGGCACAGTCGAATCCCATACAAAATAAGTGCTTTATTCAAACGACACTATATATTAGAACAGTAGATGAATATAATTTGAAGTTTTTTTTTTATAATATTAACTCCATGAAATAAATTTCCAAATATCGCTCTTTTTCGATTTTGAAAACTCATCAAGAAGTTGGGTTCCCAGCAATTTAATCTAGGAGTGGAAAAGTTGAATTGACATTTGTCCTTCCTAGGAGTAAAAACTTTTATTGTAGTTTCCTTCCTTTTTATATTTTAAATATGAGTTACCTCAATATTTTTTTCCCAAGAGGTCCCATTAGTTAGAGCAGTAGAGAAGTTGGTTTTATTTTTATTTTATTATATATATGTTCTTCATTAAGATTAATATCATGAATAATTCAAAACTAATACACTTTGGCGAATTTACGCCAGCCTATTTTTTTTATCACAAAAAATTTCAAACTAGTACATTTGTAACAAATTTACCAAAACTATTTTTTGATCACCAAAAAAATACTAAATTGGTATACCCATAACAAGTTTACCCAAAACTATTTTTGGACTATAAAAATTCAAAAATTAGTATACCTGTGAAAAATTTACATTTCCTTAGTTTTCGTTGAACTAAGTTAATATTACGAAAAATCTCAAATTGATACATTTGTGACGAATAAAGGTTAAAAATTCTAAACGTGTACACTCAATAATTACCATGTGTTATCAAACTTAATAATTTGATGGTAAATTTTAATGAAAACTAATGGATGTCAAATTTGTCACAGATATATCAATTTGAGGTAAATTTATCATAGGTATATCCGTTTAGGATTTTTTGTGGTCAAAAAATAATTTGGAATAATTTTTTTATATGTGTATCAGTTTAAGGTTTTTCGTGATATTAACCCTTCTTATTATTGAGATTAATGAATATTTTTTTTTGTCTTTACTATCTATTTGTTATGATTATGATAATAAATCGATCATTTAAACAATGACGGGGATTATCGCTTTATTGAAAATTTGGCCTAAATTTCCAGCAAAGCAGAAGAGAATAATAAGCAGAGGGAGACAGAAGAGTTGCCACGTAGTCACATGTTGTTGTATTTCCTTAGAGAGATCAACGACGGAGAGGGTGGCCTGTGGCGGAAACTGCGAACAACCCTCGACGCCGCGAAGCCGGAGGCGGCGAGCTTCTCCGTCATCCTCCGCGCGTCAGCCCCCTCTCCCGTCGCCGCCGCGAGTGAGGCTCTCTGGTGGAGGAACTCCCGGGGTACGATGAAGGGCAATGGCCGATTGCTCGGCCTGGTTGGTTTCGGCTACACGTCGGGTCGAATCTCGAGGGAATTGATCGCGGGGAGGGGAAATTCGTTCGTGAATTGACTGAGCAGTGGACACCGAAGCTCTGCAATCGAAGGTGAGGTGGGCGCTCGTATTTGGCAGAATATAATATGTTTTTTTTTTCTAACTGTTGTTTGATCCTGTTTGGGCTGTGATTATGAGCGAAGCCCGTGAGTTTTTTCATGCAATATCCTGTCTTAAAATTTTTCTTTTTCCCTGTCGGGTTGACTTTTTGAGGTTTGGATTGCGAGTCCTTGGTGAATCTGAGACTCGGAAAAAAAAAAGTTGCTGTCAGGTAATTCGGCGGAACAATTTCTGTGACGGACCGTCGCTGGTTGTTCTTGTGACTTCATGAGGACGAGTTTGGAAGAACCTCAAAATCTAGTTTCGCCTTCCCAAAGTCTTTGAGTGAAAATTGTGCTATTCGTTGTCATTATTTTGAAGCTCTTTTAGCCCAAAGCCTGCATTTTTAAGGCGTAAGTTCACAGCAACTACCCTCCTCCTTTTCACTCAATGGACTTTGGAGTCCAAAGCTCTCCCTCGTGGGAAAACTTTAGTTGTGATTGTCAAATTCGCGGGTGAATCATTTTCACACATTTCAGTTAGCTTACGACGTAGGTTGTCAACTAAAACTCAGTGTTCTTTTCCTTTTGCTGAATGGATGAAGAGAATATTCTCGTTTGGTGGAGTGAGATTAGACTCCATATATTGTTGCCACCACATCTCCAATACAAGCCCACTACCACTGTCCGACGGGATGAATTCTGGGCTGCAATATGAGTGGATAATGGAATAACCCTTTCCTTCCAGGTTTTTTGTCGATGGAAATTCTATCATATGTTTATCAGTCTTCTTGTTAAGTTCCATGCCTATTTAATGTTTATTTTTATATTCCCGGGGAACTGTTATTGCTCACTTTCCTATTCCCTCCTGTGACCCAAGTGTGATGGTAATGTAGTCTTGTAGTTGGGGGTGGGCTTCAACTATTTGCTTTAAGTTTGAAGAATGTTGTTAGTCTCTGATGGCTTTCAACCAGTGTCTGGCTATTCATACATGTCTTTTCATCTATCTTGGTGTATTACCCAGAGATAAGTCAATCTAATCAAGTAAAGTTCTCGAGTAGCGATACTTTCTGTTTGGTTCAGCTCTTAAAAGTAGCCATATGTTTTCAGTGGGGATTGTGATGTAAAATAGTATGAGTTCATTGGCTGATTTGCCGCCAAAGGGCTCAATCAGCTGAAAAATTGTTCTTCCCATTCACTAATGCACTGTTTCAAATGCTTTGATGACAACAGTAATATCTTTTGACTATGGAACCTAATTTGTTGGTACTTATAGGCTCGGACTGCACTGTCCTAATTTCTTGCTACTTAGTGTTTTCACTAATGATTTTATCTTCTGCCGATAAGCTCACCAATTGAGAAATTTTATCATGAAGTTGACATAAGGCCTGTTTCATACCTTTTTGTGTCCAAAGTGATGGACTTGTCTAGTGCAAATAAAGATTGAGGAAAGAAGCTGGCTGGAACGTGCTACATTTTTGCCATATTATGGACATTACAACTACTCTGTCAGTTTGAAAATTGGTTTTATCTATGTTTCTTGATTGTAGGAGCATAATGGAAGCAAGCCATACTTATTCGATTCCAAAACCTGGTATGCAGCAGCTGAATAATGTGAGGGCCTCAGGAGCAATGTCATCATCCTCGCCAGTTCTTCCAACTCATTTTGAAGAGAGATATCTCAAGCTTCCAGATTCTCGTCAGGTTACCATGTCAAGTTCTCTATCTCATGGAACTCCTCTACAGTCCAGTGGTGGGGCAGTTGGTCACATGTGTTCATCGACCTCTGGATACTCAACGGGTCTTCATTACTCATCTGTTACTCCTCCGGAAAAGCATTCAGGAAGTTCTCCATTTATTTCTCAGTCAACAAGTGGCAGGATGACTTGTATGACAAAATCTTCTGCTGATGCTGAGCTTCTTCAAGCTGAAGCTTCAACACAATGCAATAACAACGACAAGGCATCTTGGTGTTCGGATACATTACCATGTGCTTTTGATTTTCCCGTGAATTCTCCCTTTCAGAACCATCAGATGGATAGTGGTGATGGGATTGGTGTCCTGGCATCTGAGGACTTTAGTAAACCAAACAATTGGCAGGAATGGGCGGATCAGCTAATTAATGAAGATGATGATTTGACACCAAATTGGGATGAGCTTCTTGGTGAAACCAACTTCTCCAATCCAGAATCGAAGGTCGGAGACCATGCTGACAATGTTGGCGTCTTTGGTGATTCTAATTCTTTAACTTGCTTGTTGTGTCACTGCAGATGGCATATGGGGTCAACAAATCACCTTCAAGTCTGTCAGCACATCAGACACAATTGCATCCAGAACTTCCTGCTTCCTCGGGGGATATCCATACTGCCAACAACTCTTCATCCACAGCAAATAGTACTCCAGCCAAGGCACGTATGCGCTGGACACCAGAACTTCATGAGGCTTTTGTGGAGGCTGTCAGTAAGCTTGGTGGCAGTGAACGTATGTCATTGTCCAAGCTATGGATATCTAATCTTAAGAAGTTACCAAGAGTCGAATGTTCATTCTGTTAATTTATGTTTCAGGAGCCACACCTAAGGGTGTGTTAAAACTCATGAAAGTTGAAGGGCTGACGATCTATCATGTAAAAAGTCACTTACAGGTGTGGGACTTTTTTTTCTCTGGTCATATCAAATTTTGCCTGTTGAGATTTTCGCTGTACATCCTCTGTACTTTTTCACTGAACTCAATGCTTTTTGTTGGTTTAAGTTGTTTAAACTTTTATTGCAGAAGTATAGGACAGCAAGATATAGACCAGATTGTTCAGAAGGTATATAGCTTATGCCTCTGGGTTTCCACATCTTTTGAGCTTTTTCTCACGTTCACCTGGCTCCTCTGTTGAATTTACCATATTCCTGAAATACATTAAATATATTCCTCTGTGTCATGTGCGGATTTACTGGATGTGCCTTATGGCTGGACTTGGTGCTGTGGAGACGGTTTTATAGGGTTAGGTTAAAAAATGTCTCTATTCACAAGGTTCTGTTTAAGTTTGCTCTGATGCTTCATAAGTATATTGTGAAGTGCCTCTCCGGCCCATCATCCTTGGTTTTGTGCTTAAGGGTACCCTTCTTTTGCAAATTCTTTATCTTATTAATATTTGTTCTATTCATTCTTTGTACATGCTTCAGTGGAAAAATGATGTTGAAATTTTTGCTATTTTCTTCTTTCAGTGTCATCAGAGAAAAAGTTGACTCCTATTGAAGAATTGTCAGCCCTTGATCTAAAGACGTAAGTGCATTGCTGCTGCATCCCATATTTTTCTTTTTTTTCTTCCTTTATTCCCTAGATGCCTAAAAAAACATATTTATCAGCTGAGCAGATTTTCTTTGGTTACAGTATAGCATAAAAACATCTGGTCCGTTTCCTTTACCTAGAATAGTTTCCAAGTGATGCTTTCACTTGGTTCCTTCATAAGAAAGAGTGGTGCCACTATGCAGTTTGGTTGAATCACCTAAACACCCAACTGTTCTTTAAACTTGTACGTAGCTGCTGATCATTGCCCCTATTGCATCTATTGCTCCATGGTTTATGTAGAATGCAAATCATATAGCTAATGTGAAGACTTCAAAGTAATTACAAAAGCCAGGATTTAGAGAAATCAGAGCTATTAGCTTTTAAGTCGTGACTGTTTATTTGTGAATCATTCAATGTGCATTCTGAAACGACATAAGAATGTGATAGCCTTAATTGGAGGAACTTGCACATATTTTTAAAGATGGGTTTCTGCTGTGTCCCTTATGTCTAAGGGTGCCATTTTTCGACTAAATGGGTCTGATTTGTCTACTCTCAAACACCCAACTGTTTTAAAGACCTATGTGAAGCTAATGATTGAAGTAATTATTACTCCATATCTCTTTCTTTAGGGCAGATTCAGTCTATTTGGCTAATTGAACGAAGGATTTAGGAGGATGGGAACCATTACTATTGAACGCGACTGTAATTCATGAATGATTCAATGAGATCTTAGAAAATGCAGAAAAGCGGTACAACTGCAATCCGAACTAAGTGGAAATTGTTTTGACCGATGGGTTTTCTGATATTTTACTGATGTCCAATGGTGCTGTTCTTCCAGTAAACGGGTTTCACCTGTGTACTATCCAAAGTTAAAGGAATTTGACTGTTGCTGTTAACCCTTTGTGATTTCTCCAACTGTTAGCTTCTGCAGTAGTAGATTCTAAAGGATCTTTTGTATATTACCTAATCTCACCGGGTTGGCGCCACAGCTTATGTAGTGGGGGCAATTGCCCCCACTGCAATTTGATTTTTAAAACTTTAGTATATTTCTCTTTTTATCAGAGAACTGATTCATTCATACGTTCTAGGATTTGACCCACATTTTGCTCTGACAATCCAAACTGGCTCACTTTCTGGCATCCGCAAGATAACCGGAATTAAAGAAAATTCCATTGTACTACGTTACCTGCCAATCGTTGCATGGGATTACAATGAGCACACTTCTAGTTCTTATGCACAGTTCGTAGAAAGGGAAGTAATTACATAATGCGTTGTAATCTCTTTTGAAATTGTGCCCGCCTGCCTACCCGCTCTAGCTCCATCCAGAATCTTGGTGTTTTCCTCTATAAATCTCCAACAAAGAAAGATAAGAGTGATGTCAGTTGATTAATGCATAATACTTGTTCTCCTCAAGTTTTCGTATTATGAAGCTAACTGGGCTGTAGAGTTGTACACCTTGAAGACGACACAAAGGCAGTTGTAACAATTGGATTTGATTTGTGGTTTGTCTCTTTATCTATCAAGCAATTGTGAATGAACTAATTAAGTTTAGCTTGAATTTTAGGAGCATGGAGATCACTGAAGCTTTAAGAATGCAGATGGAAGTACAGAAGCGTCTGCATGAACAACTTGAGGTATAACTTCTCAAATATTCTTATTGGGCTAATGACGAGAAAAATACTTGATGGTTTATTCAACCAAGTAGCCACTATCTTCACGTTTATTCTGTATGTTCCTGAGTGGACATTAGCACAAGAGTATTTCCCTTCTTATTTTTTGGAGTATTCACATAGACCGTAGAGCTTGTTCAGCTTTGGTACTCATTTAGAAGCACTTGGTAGGAGCATGCCTGTGCTTTAACTGCATGTTACCCCTCTAGAAAGGTCTCCTTAGTGCAGACTGCTACTTGGATGATGTAAAAAACTTTACGGGTTTAGTTGACAACTTCTTTTTTGATTCATTCGTTTCTTTCATTTGTCACAGATTCAGAGGAAACTCCAGCTTCGGATTGAAGAGCAGGGGAGATACCTCCAGAAGATGTTTGAGAAGCAGAGCCAATCAGGAATGAACAAGCTGAAAGAATCTTCTTCTACTTTGACAATCGCTCTGCTCTTTCTGGAGAACTTCAAGACTCCCCTGAAATGGCAAATCTGAAGAATCCAAGGAGGAAACAGAAAAAACTGATATCGATCCGGTCAACGATAGCAAAGTTGCTCTGTTAGAGTGTTTGCAGGAGCAGGGGGGCACGCAAAGCGAACCTGCAGCTGTCTCTCTTGAGAGTCCCGAGCAAGGGATGCATGAGTCATCTTCTCAGCCTTCAAAGCGACAGAAAGTGGACGTTTGAGGTTATGATTTACCCCAACTCAGCATTGCGAATTTACGGTGACCATGTCAAACTAAATGAAGGAAGAAACGGTCGAAAACGACGTTATTCTCTGCTTTTCACTTGAACATGAACCTGAAGGCTGTTAGTGTCTGCATTTTTCATTCTCTATTTCGCAACAGAGACATGCATTTCAGCTGACAATATTACTACTAGTAGCGGCTTTGCATTAGTGAACATGTTTGGCCTGGAGCATCAGTTTCTGTCTTGGCTACAAGAGATTTGACTGTCTCTAATTCCAACATGTGAATGCCTGCCCTTATGATGCAATATGTTTTGAATGTTATCCTCTTATATCTGCTACTTCGAGATGAAGGAAGATGAAGATGAAGCGCGCTTGGATCTGTTCTATTGAATTATGATGAGATCGACATCTCTCTTTCATGGTTAATTAGCCGGCAATTTAAGAGATATGAGCAACTATCGATTATTTAAATTTGTTAAAAAGTTAATAACAGGTGGTTGGCATGGGGAGCCAATGACCTAATCGTTAAGGGAAGCGTCGGCAATTTATAGATTCAAGAATTCAATTTCTCCCTTGAATCGCGAAAAATTAAATGCCAATAAGTGTGAATTTTACCAAACACATTAGCTCGGTGGGTAAACCCCAAAAGGATGTTAGTGGTTTTTCATTCTAAAACAAAATTTCCACGGGAGTCATCAATAAAATAGCAACCGCAAAATATTGGGTATCCTAGCTATAATCATAGATGAATATGAGCCAACATGACATATGAGATTGATCCTGTTCAATACATGCCTTTTGATTAGGCTCATTGTTAGCAGAAAATGGAATGATGGAAACATCTTTGAAAAACGATTACTTTTGTTATGGAAATATTTAGTCAAACGGAACAAGTTCTGCATGATAAACATGATTTAGTCTAAAGCTTCATGGATGATGAAAAGTATTTTGTGCTTATTCATTTTTTGTAAGCAATACAAGTGTGCGCCTTTAGAAAAAATATTTTTCAAATTACTCAATTTTTTTCCCCCCCCCCCCCCCCCCCCCGAAACAAGCGAAAAATTCAAAAAGATTAAAAAAATTAAAAAAACAAAAAAAACTTCCACCGTTGATGATTTGAAAGGATGGTAAGTTACAAACTTAAAGGAAAATTACTGATTATAAAGCCGTCGATATTACTGTTGTCAAGGAAAAGTTCGCAATATATGATGATAATTACTCGGTAGTAGGTTCTTAAATTTACCAACAGTTCAAGCGAGTTGCAATCATTCAGAAAGTACTAAGATTGGGGAGGAAAAAGTTCTAGGATAGGTTCAGGGACCAGCATGAAATCAATTGCCACTGGTGCTTGTCTCATTTCGATGGGTTGTGCATTCACAAAACTAAGTGAGTAATAAAAAAACTGACAGCTTTTTGCAATAAATTTCATAGCAGCACAGGAGACGTTAATTCCATTCCCAACAGGCCACTTATGGTCAAATTTAAAAAAGACAAAGCATACTGTTAATTTGGAAGTTTAGGGTGCGCATGGTAACACTTTTGCTCCAGCAAATCAACTTCTGACTAGAAGTTGGTGTTTCTTTCTTCTACTCAGAAGTGGAAGTTGATTTTTCCGTGTTTGCTCTAGAAGTTAATTTTAATGAGAGAAATGCATTTGATAACGGTAAAAATTTTTAATTCTGAAACATTATTAATACAAAAATATGCTATAAAAAATTATTGTCGGGAGCAAAAAATTTCTACTTCACTTTTGAACTTTTTTTAAAAATAATTTTATTATTATTAGAAATAGTATTTACTTTTAAAAATAAAAATATTTATTTTCTTACTTCGGCTGCCAGTAGACGGCAAAGGTCAGGGAGCTTGATGGTTAGATGATGCAGCAAGTGACGAGGTGGTCAATGGCTTGCAACAGTGGGTGGCTGACTGATAGTGGTCGGCGGATTGGAGGAGGTCGGCGGTGGGTGGTGGTTTGTGGGTAGCGACGACGGTCACGGTGGTCGGCAGCTTGTTCGCTATGGTCGGCGTGCGACCAACAGTAGTTGACGACGGTGAGTCTGCATTGGTGGGTGCCGCGAGCGATGATGGTTGGCGACGACAGTGGCGACAAATGGTGATTAAACGAGTGGCAATTGGTCATAGGTAATGATGGGCACGTGTCTGGCAACGGTGCGGATTTGCGTGGCGATGGTCGTAGGCAGCGAGGGCGATAGGTTGGTGGTAGACAGTAGTGGTCAGGAATGGGCTGTGGACAGCCGGTCGGTGGAGGTCAATGATGCGTGCAGTCGGGTGGTGGTCGGCGGTTGGCTCGAAGGGCGTGGTGGTGGTGATTAGTGAGCGCGCGGTGGAAAGTGGTCGCGTGGGGGGCGGTCGTAGGAGGCAGTGAAGGTCCCAGGGCTAGTTGGAAAAAAGGTGAGGCCCGAAGATGAGACCATACTTTTGAAAATTTTTTGTTGGTTGAAGAAGTACTTCTTGAGTGAGAAGCAGTTTTCTATCATTCTCAAATTGGAAAAACACCTTCAGAAGTTAAAAATTGACTTCAAAAATAAGAAATTTCTTCTAGAAGTAATTTTGAACAAACCGATTTTTCTTCAGAAGTTATGTTTGCGAATGGTAACATTTTGTTTTTGGAATAGCTTTTGGGAAACGAAACACTTTTTTTTTTTTAATTTTTGGTCTTAGCAAAGATTCTATGGCAACAAAGTACGTTTGGTAAACTGCATATGAACGTTCTGTCTCGAACAAAAAAGAAAGAAATGGTTGATAATTGAAAAAAATATGTTCATAATTTTACTCTTTGTAAATGATGCGATTTTTCTCAATTAATTTATTATTGCAGTTCATTTTTATTATTTTTTTAATTTTTTAATTGCTTTCTTTAATTATCTTTTGAAAAATTATTTTATATTTTTATTATTTCGGATTTAATTTTTATTTTATTTTTTATTTTTTCAAAAAATTATTTGTTATTTTTATTACTCTTTAAATTATTATTATTATTATTCTATTTTTAATTATTATTTTTTATTTTTAAAAAATATCTTTATTTTAATTACTTTCAAGAAAGTGTTCCCAATGTTTCTGAAAAATGTTTTAGATGTGGTTCTAAAAAGGTTATAAGAACTACAGAAAGAAACAAGTTTTTTGTTATTTTTTTTATTTCTGCTCCAAAAGTGTTTTTATTGTTTAAAAGTGTTCCCGGAACACTTTTTTAATAGTTGGGGAACATAAATGCTTTTCTGGAGCATGACCATACGCAACTAGGTATCAAACAGATTTCGCGCCAGAAGCACTTTTGAAGCAGGAAATCATTTCTAAAAGTGTGGATCATGCGTAGCAATCTTAGCATGAGGA
>JAGVVM010013253.1:0-12207 GCA_019149425.1 Psidium friedrichsthalianum
AAATGGAGGTTTTGGACCTATACTCGTCCCCGATATAGAAGTCCCGTGGATATAATGGTATTTGTCTGAGCGAAATGAGAGTGAGGTTGTCAGGTATAAAGCCGACTCGTTGCCCATAAGTTCTCTCAAAGACTTGGATTGATATTATGAGACATATTCACCTGTGATGGATATTGATTACATTTCATTTGCCTATTAGTCTAGCAGTCTCCTGAAAGATTAGAAATGCTCTTGCATTGTGACGGCATATCTATATGCTCCTTACTCTGATCTTTATATGAAATTCCGAGAAATTCAAATGCTGTGCTGCACTCCCGCACTTTCCCAATAGTTGCAACAAGATCTTTGTACGGGTTAAACAATCCGTCGCATGTGTATCACGCTACGTGAGTACCTCTTAAGGAAGGGGTACACAAATGTCCTATCTTGCCACATGCTATTTTATTAGAAATCAGAAATCGGATTTGCTTCGAGAAAAAAGTTTATGTCGACGATATGATACTTAATTGTATCTCCAGAAAAATTAATAAGCTTGAACTGCTGAGTATTTTGATAGGGTTTGAAGTTAAAGATTTAGGTAAACCAAACTTTATCTTGATCTAGAGCTTGAGTATCAAGGTCATGAAATAATTGTTCATCATCAGCATACATGAAGGTACTTAACGCTTCATATGGACAGGCCTCATCATTAGCAACCCTATGATTGTAGGTCTCTAGATCCCATAATGATCCATTTTCGTCACGGAATCTGTCAAAAGATACTTGGTATCAATTGTGCATATCTCAATGCAATTGGGTCTTTAATGTCTTGGCCAGTGTACGAGACAGATATCGCTTTTGCGGTAATTTATTGGCACGTTTTAGTTCTGAGTCAACTCGAGACATTGAATGGAGTTAAACATATTTTTCGTTATCTCCGAGGACCATAGATTTGGGATTATATTATTCCAAGGATCCACTACGTCTGGTATAGTTGGATGTATCGATGCTGGATATAGATCTGATCCACATAAGGCTCGCTCTCAAACCGGTTATTTATTTTTTTATAACGGCATCGCCATTTCATGGCGCTCTACGAAGCAATCGCTAGTAGCTACATCTTCTAACCACTCTGAGATTATTGCTTTATTTAAAGCTGGAAGAGAGTGTGTTTGGTTAAGATCCGTTATGCGCATATTCACAATTCTTATTGTTTAGCACCAGTTACAAATTCTCCCACCACAATTTATGAAGACAATACTGCTTGTGTTGCACAAGTTAGGGGAGGATATATCAAAAAATGATAGGACCAAGCATATCTCATCGAATTTTTTCTATACTCACAACTCCAAGAAAGTCGACAAATTGATGTTAACAGATTCAATCCATAAATAATCTTGCAAATCTTTTTACTAAATCATTACCAACATCAACTTTTGAAAAATTAGTATTTGGCATTGGTATGCGACGAGTTCGCAAGATGCAAGATTGACAAGCCCCAAAAGCAACTATATAGCTCAATTGAGTGGGAGATATTATGAACTATGCATTGCACTCTTTTCCCTTTTGACCGGTTTTTTCCCACAGGTTTTTTCCAGCTTAAAGTTTTTAACGAGGCAATTAATGCAAAAGGGGAGAGATCATAAGATTTGTGCTCGGTACTCTTTTTCCCTTTTGTCCGATTTTTGTCCCATTGAGTTTTTTGGCTTAAGGTTTTTTAATGAGGCGGTATCATTCAATGCACAATCGTAATATAATGAATACAATGAATATACAAGGGGGAGTGTTATGAAATACATGAATGAATATTCATTATATTCATGTACCTATTATGGTATATTGATGTTCTACATTCTAAGTACATCTCTTCTCCCTTATTATTATTATCATTATTGTAACGTCTTCTACCTTTTCACTTTCTCCATTATTAGTATAACCTCTTCGTCTTCCTCCATTAGTAATACTCATGAACCATTCATGTACTTTCTAGCCTATAAAATAGAGGCTTTGTAAAACTTGTTGAAAGATGAAAAAAGAAGAGTTCAGTTTGCTCCTTACTTCTCTCTTGTCTCTTACTTTCTCTCATATATCTCTGGTTTGATGTCAAGGATCATCGTTTACTTTACAACACAAATAAAAAATTTATGATGAGAAAATCAGGTAGCTCTTCATGGGGTCAAGTGCAACCTGACTCTCGCCTAGCCTCTCCTAGCAACACAAGACATACTACCACCAATTGACAGATTAGGATTTGAACCCACCATTAGTCGGTTTAAGTACGCACCGACCGCTCTATCGCAGAGCTATTAGGGTGTGGCTTGCTAATCAATTCCAGTACCACGGGCTAAACCTATCTACATATTCTAATCATGGAGTGAAAGACTGAAATGTTCGAACTACCGAATAGGGACGAACTTAAGACTACCCCTAATTATTTTTTCATGCAAAGTAAACATTAGAAGAGTAACACAACAAATTTATACTCACACTTCACACGAAGGCAACGAAAACCAATGAACCAGACACATCAAGATTCCAAGCCTCATAACGACTAAACCTGTCGATGACAATGTTTCTCTTTTTTTACCCTTAATGGCCCTTTTGATTATATTTCACAGAAAGAAATGATTATGTTATTTATTTATTTTTTGGAGCCCTCAAAAAAATAATAATAAATTAAAATTATTGTGGGGTCCACTCCTATAAAAGAAAATGCCCATAACATGTTGTTACTCTTATATTTATCCAAAAATTATTATGCTAATGAAGCTCACCACCAGTAACTTGGTGTGCTTCTTGTGATGGGACTGCCTATGCAAGAGAAATGAGCTGCAAGTTGTGTTACACGACAACCTTGTCGCATTTCTATATCAACCTACGTCGTGGCAGAGTGAGTGTTTTTCTTTTCTTTTTTTTCTTTTTTCCGGATTCAACAGAGCATGGTCAATTTGAGATATATGGGGAATTAAAAAGAAGAGAGATAGGCCGGGAACTTTACGAGAAAGTCATATTTAAATGGATTATAATCTACAGTAGTCACTTTGTCATTTGAGAAGAGAGAAGTGAGAGGTTCGAATCTCCACTTTCGAAGGGGGGAGTTGGGATAGGAAGCCTGAGGAGAGAGTAAAGTTTCGCAACATGCATACACACATAGCATACACAGTGGCTTGTAAATAGAATAGGATCATACCCCAAAAAAAAAAACTAGCTACTGTTATCGAAGGTAGGAAAGTTCCTTAGATTTGTTTTGAATGCAGGACTCCATAATCGATATCATCTTGTAGATTAATCTGATTTAGAGCATGTTACCCCAAATGCTAATCTTAGACCTTCAATAGATGGCTCAGGGAAATTTCTATGAAGCATGTGCATGGAAAAACATGAACTTTTTTCCATCGAGATGAGAAAGAAAAAACGAAATACGAATCATTACCTAAAGAAAACAATTAGAAAGTGGAGACCATTCGAACTCACACAATTCCAATGAGTGTATTAGTTTTAAGAAAACAATTCCTATTTTTATGGAAATCATTTTTATGTAAGAATCCATTTGTTTCGTGAAAAAATATTTATTAAAAATCATTTTCAGGAAAATGACGATATTTTTTGGTGTTTGACTGCAACTTAAAAATAAACTAAAGAAACAATTTTCTTCATTTGGTAAGGAATTGATTTTCCTAGGAAACTTACCAAAACAAATTTTTAATTTTTTAATTATTTTTATTTTTCCTCTAGTTTTTTTTTAGATGCACTTTTTTTGGGGTCAAAGTTTGTAGAGGCACTTCAATTCACCATTTTCATCGTCCTCTTCATCTTCAAGCTGCAATGTCGAAGTCATCGTCTTCCTCGACACCTTTGGCGACGGCGGCCCCTATTGTGAGAACCGCCTCCACCTTGCTATCCACCTCTCTAATGCCTCTGCTGCCCACTCTCTTGCCTCCGCTAGTGCCAACGTCTCACTCTAAATGATGCATGGGGAACCCCCTCTTGGAGTCACTTTGCTGGAGGAACGTGGAGATCGCTTAAGTTCTCCTCAAGAACACCACCACTCGGCTTGGCTCAAGTGGCACCGCCACCTCCAAGTGTGATTGCTGTGTGAAAGTGTATGGGATTTACGGTGTGCCGCCCATGCAGGCAACCACACCCGCCACGGATAACTGCCAAGACAGTTATATTTTGAAAAGGAAATCACGTTCCTTTTTTGAAGTGGGTGCAATCTTTTATTTTCTCTCTCTATCATCATAAAAAAAAAAAAGAACGTTAACAATCTATGACAATTTTTCTCTCTCGACAATGCTCTTTCATCAAAGCGCTCCCGGTGCAAAGTCGACTGTTATCTGTGGAAATTAAGGTACGCTCCAATTCGTGACGTATTCTTCGATCGATGTATCAATTATCTTGGGCATGCTTTTCCGTAGAAATTTTTCGGAAACTAGATTTTCTCTTCATTGGTATCAGAGCATAGAGTTATTGATCCCCGATACTTGATATATTTTGTATTGATTTTTGAGATCGAATGTTGAAAAACGGGATGGAATGCAATTTTCGGAGTTACTATTCATGCTTTTTCTAATTATTTTTTCAAAAAAATAATTTTGATTTACATATTTGGAAAGTACTCATCAATACGAGAATTTTGATATATTATGGGTCTTAAATGGAGGTCGAATATGGCCGCAATGGTAGCCGAAGTCATGGTCACCAACGGTGGTTTCACCCAAAAAAAAAAAGGTTTGGCCGAAGCCATGGGTCGTGACCGTTACCATGGGCATGCGGCCTAGGCCATTAGTCGAGGCCATACAAGCCGCGACCTAGGCCATGGGCACGCAGCCCAAGCAGGGCATGCGGCCTAGGCCATTGGCCGAGGCCATGGGCGTGCGGCCCTAGCTATGGGATAGTTGATCGTTGACCCATTGATTGATTGACTTATTTAACCCGTTGACAAAAAAAAAAGATCTATCTTTAAGGACTTGCATGACATTTAATTAGCGTGTTTTTTAATTACGAGATGTTCGTAACTATTGCATAAATGATGGATTTTAGTAATCCACTTAGTTCGTATTCGTGTAGGAACAATGTCATCAAGATCAGGACCTAGTACAGAGTGGTATGTGCATAAAGTGCAAACACCTATAAGGAGAGGTACACATCAGCTAAACGAGAACTTAATATGAAGATTGAGGAGTTGTGCACTTATAGATGAGACAATAATAGTGATATTATATCTCATGCAAAGACGGTCAACAATATGATCCAAGAGATCATATGGAAAGGGCAAGAAATGAATGCTAAAAATGCGTTTTATGCACTAAGGAACACCGTGCTTGATGATGGCATGAGATGATAAATCACATATGGCTTGATCATATCAAATACAAGGAGTTTTCGTACTTCATTTCTTGAGCTAGTTTATAAGGATTGGAGCAACGAAAATATTGTCGCTTAGAATGAATGGGTCTTGGCGCAGACAAAATGGGCCTTAATGTCAAACCAAGAATTCCTTATAGGTTTTCTAATAGTACCTATTTCGGTACCTGATTTGGTTACAAACTCTCCTGAAAACTTTAGGATTCCCTTCCTTGTACAATGAAGTGTATATATGGGCTCATCGCCTTACTGAAGAAAAGGAGATAACACGTTATTATATTTGAGTTTTTTTTTATGTAGTATATTTTATATTATGTCATGAACCATGTTAACTTTTATCTATTTAATGTAAATCTTTTTTATATATGAATTTTTGTTATTACATGTTTGAGTGGAAGTTCTAACTAGTTTGGATAACTTTAAAAAAACTCAGTTTTTACCTAAATGATTATACTAGTGACAATTCAAACGAGGATACTTAGATGATGATTAGGAATATAATGAACTTTGAATCTATGTCTTATGTGAAATTGTACATTAGTATATTAGTTAGTGTAAAAAGTATCCATAATGTTAGGCATTAATGATTCGTACTAAATATCTAAATAAACCTCATATTTAGATACAATAACAACGGCTTCAAAGAACATCATGATTGAACTCAATAAAGACGAGAAGTTAAATAGTGAAAATTATGAGATCTGGAATATGAAAATCCAGTATGTGCTGGAAGAGATAGATGCACTTGAAGCTCTTAATCTGGTCATAACAGAACTAGAGGATGGAATCACTGCGCAGCACAAAAAGGACAAAAAAGCCTTTGCTGCTTGGAAGAAAAAGAAGATTCAACTGCTCGTATTACATTGCTGAGCAGCATGGATAATAATATCATGCATGAGTTCAGGCAGCATGAGAATGCAAAGGATACGTAGGATGCATTAAAGATCTGGGCAGACTTCAATTACCAAACTGAGGCAGCTTGCAATTCGATTCGATACATATAAAATACACATGGGCATAATATGAAGCAGCATTTGAGGTGCATATTGAATATGATTAGTGAGCTTAAAGATACAGGTCACATATTATTGATTAGCAGTAGGTACAGGCAGTGATTCCACTCTTTGCCCCTAGTTGGGAGTATATAAAAACAACCGAACCCATAATGAGAATGTTAAGACCTTCAAGATGCTATGCGCTACCGGAGCTAGAGGAGGATCGTCTTCTAGCGGCTAAGACACAAAACTGATGTGTATTTTGTTGACTCTGGCTCGCATGGAGCTTCAGGCTCCAAGCGCGAACATTTTGGTGGGTTTAGAAAGGGTAAGAGTAAAGGAGTATCGATAAGCTCCAATTGCATCATAGGAATTACAAAAAAAAGGTTTTTTTTTTTCTATACTTATAGTTATTATCATAAGTTCTTTCATTCTAGCAAGAAACCAAATTTGACAGGCATAGAGCAAACGTCCTTTATGAGAAACATTTCAAGGGTGAAATATTATAATTATGGCAAGAAGGGTCACTTCGCTCTTTACTGTGGCGAGCCGAAAAAGGTAGAAAACCTTTATATACTTAAAAGTGTTATTATGTATCACGTCCAATATTTTATGACTGAATCTCATCTTTTGTGGACTGTATACTCAGGGGCCACAGACCATGTAGCTAGAGATAGAAATACTTTGTGAAATTTCGACAAATTCACGTGGAGCGAAATGGATTTATATGGGGAATAATTCTAGAGTGGAAGTTTAAGGAATGGTACCTGCTAACTTATCATGCACGGTGGTAGCACTTTGTTCTTTCATGAGATATCCTATATGCTCTAGAAATTCGTTGAAATCTCATCTCTGTGTTAGTTCTAGTCAAACTCGATTTTTGTATGAATTTTCATAACAGTGGCGTGAATTTATTGTTAGATATAACTTTGTATGATTCAAGTTTTTTGTGGATGGCTTATTGTGTTAGATGTTGAAAATACTAATGTGATTATTATTCCCTGTTTACATCTACTCATTCTAGTGATAAATGTGAACATGTGCATGCTAGACTTGGCCATATTGGTCAACAATATATGAATAGATTAGCCAAAGAGGGCTTAATGCGCAATATTGAGGAAGTCGAATTGCCCACTTGTGAGCATTGACTAGCGGGAAAAATACCTCAAAAGCCATTTAGAAAATGATCAAGAGCTAAATTTCCGTTGCAATTAATTCATACTGACATTTGTGGCCCGATGAATGTAAGAGTAAGGCATTGAGCTGTTACACTTCATTACTTTTATAGATGATTACACTCAATTCGGATATGTCTATTTGATTTCTCATAAATCTGAAGCACTAAGCTGCTTAAGATATTTATGACCTTAGTGAAAATTAATTAGATAGAAAATAAAAGCATTAAGTCTGATCGAGGTCGAGAATACTTATCTGATGAGTTCAGATATTTGTGTGATGAAAAGGGAATTGAAAGATAATGTATATTCCATACACTCCGCAACAGAATGGGTTTGCAAAAGAAGGAATAAAAAATATAATGGAAATGGTTAGGTCTATAATGGCAAAGGCTAATTTACCAATCACATTTTGGGGTGATGCTTTATTAACTGTTGTCTATGTACTTAACCGTGTGCCTTCAAAGTCAGTCTCTTCTATCTCATATGAGTTGTGGATGGGTCAAAACCTGATCTAAGCTTTCTTAAATATTGTGGTTGTGCTGCATATACTCATGTGTCCTCTCATAAATATGAAAAAATAAGACCTAAAGGCAAAAAGAGTATTTTCATTAGATACTCAGAACATTCAAAAGGATATGTGTTCATAGGCGAGCAAGAAAGTAGAAGTATGACTAAAATCGAATCTCAAGATGTCACATTCTTAGAGAGGATTTTTCAAGAGAGGGCGAAATAGGTGAAGATTATTCCCTATTTGAGACCTTAGATCAAGATAATGGGATAGATAGAAATAATGATCCGAGTGGAAGCAATGTGAGAAGTGCGAAATTAAGTATGAAGGAGTCTCAAGTGTAACTACTTGAGGAGATAATGTCGTTATCTGATCTGAGTGAGAGCGTAATGGAGAATGAAGTATCTATGTACAAGCCTCTCCAAGACAAACAAGTCGTTAAAAGCATCCTCGGCGACGCTTGAGATTGAAGGGGAAGCTTTATAGTCGCTCCACAAGATGAGGATGAGTCAAGGAATGTCAAAGAGGCTCTATCATGCCCTGATAAAAAATATAGATGAAAGCAATGGAAGAAGAAATGGAATCAATGAGATCGAACCAAGTTTAGAAACTGTCGATATTCCAAAAGGACAAAGAGCCATAGGAAACAAATGGGGTCTTAAAATAAAGTGTAAAGCTAATGCCTCAATTGAGAGATATAAGGCTTGCCTTGTGGCGAAAGAGTATAATCAACAGGAAGGAATCGACTATGAGTATATATTTTCTCTGTGGTAAGATGTCACGACGCCTTTCCGTCGTCAGAGCTGTGGCATCCTAGGCTCGACACATGTACTATTAGTTTGACGATTACTTTTTTAAATGAGTAACGAGCAGACAATTAAAAGCACAGTATTTCATTTATCTATGGCTAACAAATGTCGGGTTCATTTACATATATCTGGGAAATACGTCGGGTGGCATAAAAAAATATCGCCAGGAACCCTATCCACTATACAAAAATAGAGGACTGCAATCTCAACAAAAGACTCTCATCACTGACCCAAACTACATAACTCCAATACTCATAGCATGCATAATGCTACTAACCTATAAAATTTCAACAATAAAATGGTGAGAAAAATAATCCCAGTAAGTCGAATATCAAATTCATAACCTGATCAAACAACAAGGTCGACGAGTACATACCTTATGCATCTAACTTTGAACGATCATCGTTCGACTCACATTCTATACGTACTAAAATAGGGAAAATAATAGCATGTAATGTCGGGGCAGGATGCAGTCATGATCTCGTGCACATGAAAATACCATGCATCTCTACCTGATGCCATGAAATCATATCACCTCATACCACCTTCGAGACCTGCCTAGACACATTAGCAAGGCCACCCAAGACATATAGCAGGGTCAGCCCATAAAACTCCATGATGTATGTGAAGTTTTAAGTCAATATTCCATTTCATGCATTGTACGTGACTCAAGCTCGCGATAGGTAAAAGAGTAAACGCTTCGTAACAATGAATGCTAATGTCATTAAATTTAAATAATTACATGAATAGAGCTAACTCTAGTAGCATTTTTTTTTCATGCTCAGACATCGAACTCATCTGCCCTAATCTAGTCACTTGCGTAACTATTACCATCAAGCTCGTTTGAGTGGGGTTCCTTAAGACTTGGTTCTAGCACAAATATATTTTTGTCTTCTTCATTCTTTCCCTTTTTGCCTAACACCCCAATCACTAGCATTTTTCACCTTTGAACTCACGGCACATTGAAATATCCTTCGATTTTAACCGAAGCTGATTAGCAAAGTTTTGTGGGCAGTCTTACTCCCAAACTTGGGACCTGAACCATTCGTCCTTACGCAAGACTCGTTCAAGATGGTTAATTCATTTCCAGACCAAATCAACAGTAAACTCACATTTTCCTTGGCCTATACGTAGTTCAAGTTCCAAAGAGAATCAGAGAGTTGGTTACCTACTCATGGAAGTGGGGCCATTAGACTCACTCGCCACAATGAAAAACTCTGTATTTAACTCCAAGTAAACTGCCTGACTAAGCAAACAGGACAGTAAAGTCAGGGGCTCACTTCCAAGACCAAAATAAGTGAAATCCTTTAGCATTTATAGATGGCGCCACCACCAAAGCTTATTTATCTTCCTCCCTACCTCACCGAGAACAAGCCCCTAACTATTACGGCCCTGTGAAGGTCATCCCCACGATTTAACGTTACTGCGCCATAAGCTAAACAATTAATTGCGACGTCAAATCTTTTTCTTACCCTACTCAAAGTTGTTTGAGCCACACTTCATTTGCATCCAGAGAAAATCAAATAGTACAACCTTCCATATGCATTTTTTCTATACCTGAATTCACATCGAAGAAGTAGCCAGCAATTTAGGGGAAATGACTTACTCAGACTATTGGGTGCTCGGGAGGCCTTAGATCATCAAATGGTCATCTCCAAGTGTTGAGATACTTCGTTCGCCCATGAAAGGCAGATGCAGAAAAGAAGAGGAAGTAAAACAAATGTGTTGTATTTTATGGTAACCAACCAGAGGATCAAAACACGAGACACGACGCATTCTAGTGGTTCTCCTATTTTCTAAGGGGCCAAATGCTCGTGGAGTTAATTGGGGGTCCACCTGGAGTGACACATGCTAGTGGACAAGAGGGGCTTATCACTTTAGTCCGATTCATGAGTTCAAGATTGCCAAGGCACAACGAGGTCCACATACTGAGATGAGGATTCGGTATGGGCCGCGGAGGAATCCAAGTAAGTTCAGCGAAATTGAGATGGGCCCTATCTCTTAGTCTCTTAATGCGGGTACCAATAAATCTGCATTCATTCAATTGCACTTCAAATCCATATGGCATTGCATTCGACGACGTCATTCAAATCGAATTCTAATTCATTTGCTCAAGCCAACTTTCTAATCCATTGCGTCCTTTTCTCGAGTTATTTAGAACTATTAAACGGGGCATTACATAAGATTTATCTCAATTCGCCTATCCTGCGCAATAGTGTGGTATGTTTGGATCTTCATTATATCAATGGATATAAAGACTTGCTGTTCTCAATAGAGAATTTGAAAATAAATTTAATGAACAACCAGTTGTGTTTGTCACTAAAGGCCAAGAACATAAAGTATATCGACTTTTGAGATTGATATATAGTCTCAAGCTAGTATTCCAGGACAATAGTATTCTACGCTTTCATAATGCCGTAATGGCAATGATTTTGAAATTGATTAATGAATGATAATTGCGTATATATAAAAAAGATCCAAGGGCAGTTGTTGATTTTATTATTATACGTTGATGATATACTAATTGATAGAAGCAATAGGAGTTTACAAAATAGTCAAAAGTTGTTTATCTTTCATTTTGAAATGAAAGATATAGGTGAAGTACGACATCTTTGGAGTTAAGATTGAAGAGATCGTTTGAGAAGGTGTTGTCTCTTTCGCAAGAGACTTTATAAATAAAGTCCTTGAACGATTTCATAATAAGACAGTAAACCCATTGATAATTTTGTTGCAAAAGATGAAGGTCAAAAGCCGTTAGGAATGTGTCCTAAGACTCCACAAGACAAGAAAGAATGAAAAGATTCTTTAGCGAGTTGCCGTGTTAGAAGCTTAATGTACGCGATGATGTTTACTAGACCTGATTTTTGTTATGCATTGATTGGTAAGTTAGATACCAATCAAAGTCAAGTCAAGCACATTGGCCACTGTCAAAAGAATCCTGAGGTATCTGAAAGCTACCGCCTGATTATGTGCTGGATTTATCAAGAAGTAATCTGCATCTTAAGGGCTACATCTGTAATGATTTGGGGAGGAGATTAGATGACAAGAAAAATTTTTACCTTTGAAAAGTGTTTTTACGAATAATGGTGCTCCATATCATGGAGTAGTAAGAAGCAAAGTGATAGGATTTCATAAACTATGAAAGCCAAGTGTGTGGCTTTGCTATCAACAGCGCAAAAAGATGGTATTAGGCTTAGGAGATTTTGGATCATTTAAGTGTCACTGATAAGGTTGCAATTTAGATATACGTGATAGTCAAGCAGCAATAGATTACACGAAAGATCCAAGTTCCATTGTAAGACCAAGCATATAGGCATTAAATATAACTATGTTAAAGACGTAGTGCACGAAAAGAGTGGACGTAAGTATAA
>JAGVVM010013254.1:0-10923 GCA_019149425.1 Psidium friedrichsthalianum
TTCCTTAAAATCAATTCACGTAATAAGACAAAGAGGTCATTGCTAAATCGTTGTAAATTGTATAATCGTGCCTGAAAAGAAGGTTCGAGCCTTCACTAGGAGCATTAGTTAGTCAAGGTGGGAAATAACAGTCCATGGAATTGGTTGTTCTGTTTTGGTTTGACAAAGTGGTATGCTTTTGCTTGCTCGAGAATATGTAATGAATGGGAATTCAAAAGAATAAAAAATTAAAAAGAACTTTCAGAACTTCATTCTAGCTGTAACAAATGTTAATACTATGACATAAAGCTTGCTCCCCTCTCTCTCTCTCTCTCTCGCTCAAGTCCCTACAAGTTGATAAGTATACTAGTCAACAACTTCTATTGACTATTATATGCTAATGACACAGATCGGTTCTTCCATGTCCCAAATGGGCAAGTTTTCCCATACTCATATAACCTGGAGTGAGCATTGATGGTGTCTTCACGGCGAGTGAGCGAAGTAGAGGGGAAAAAATTAACTGGGTCCGTGAGAGCACCAGTTATGATGCTGAAAAGTAATCTACTCTTGCTCGACTAGGCATGATACTATCTGAACGAGAAAGTTATCTGCCTTATTGTTCTTTGGTACAACTAAAGAAGGAAGGCTGGCCTAGATGGCCTGTCAGGTGCTGCAATGCTAAATTTCGCTGCAAAATCTACCGACCTGTGAAAAAATGGTATCAAAGCAAGAATCCCTACAGTAGGTGGTGAATAGGAGAAAACCTGTGGCTCTCCCGTTCCTAGATCAATATGGGAACCTCAAGATGGATCCTCTATCATGTTTTCAACAAGGAAAAACCTATAAATCGGTAAGTGAACTATTAGTTGGATTGAATATGTCATGATATAATTTTTTTACTAAATCTATATTTTGTTGAATGTTTAAATGCCTGCTTCATCCGTAGGGACTCATGTATCATTTGAGCAAGTCATTTTGGTCACTTGCGATGAAAAAAAAAGTGAAAACGTGAAATGCTTTTTGCTTCTTGGGGGTGGGGATGTCCATCATGTCTTGACCAGATTTCTCCCAAGTCGTCTTGGCTAGGGGTGAGCAAAAAAGACACGATCCAACCAGGACCGGGCCATACCCAACGGCTTGATTTTGGATCGTAAACCGACGGATACGGTTCGGTTTTCAGTTTCAATTTTCTAGAACCGACGACGTGTATCGGTTCGTTCCGATTTTCGTGGGAACCATCCAACTGGTCCAACCGATCCATTTTTTTTTTATAATATGAATGGGCAATTTTTTAAAAATGAAATCATCTCTTAAAGGGCCCAATCCATCATTCCAAAAAAATAAAAATAAAAAACCCAGACTTGCAAAATGAAAAAAAAAAAGACTCTACCCTAATATGATAATATTTGCTTTTCTTCGCTCAATTTGTGAAAAAAAAAGTCCAAATTGTACATTTTGCTTTTCGTCTATTTCTCAGGTAAGGTGAATTAGGAAGAAGCATGTTATGTCAATACTTGCACGAGTTTCTTTTGTAGTCTTTCGTTTGTTGTACATACTTAAGAAGTTTCTTTAGTTTTTATATAAATTAGTCGAATGTATAGCTTTATTGAGTCATATTTGTGAGATTAATATTCAATTTCATTTTTCATAGAATGAGTGGGTGACATTAAACCGTAACCAGATCCAATCGGGAATCGGACGGGGACCGGTGGTTCGGTTCTCGAGTGGATCAACAGAACGAACGGGTGGTTCACGGTTACATTTTTACGGAACCGGTCCCTAGAGGGCGATTTCGATTCTAGAGTGGAATCATCCATCCTGTGAACCGATCACCCTAGTCTTGGCCACCTGCGATAAAATTTGTGTTTCTTAATGCAAAAGGCAATGTGAAGATGATGGAAAAGAAAGTCGGCCAGTAATTCAATTTCACTTTCCATCTCGATCAAATCTTGAATGAGATTTTGCCTCTTTACCCCAACAAAATGGCCAATACTCCAAAAGTTGTTCAACGCAAGGGATGGACCCTTCGTATAATGCTAACCACTAGATCAAATTGCTTTTGTCACTTGAGGAAATTCATCGATGCACCGTCAAAATCATACACCTATTATATATTTGAATTTTCGTAATTTAGTAATTCATGCATTAGTTGTCGCTGAATTGGAAGTTCTTTCCTCCATTTTTTATTTTTTATTTTTTGCAAATTCAGGCCTAATTTACTTTGAGGGTTAACGTGAGTTGATGGAAGAGAGATAGATAGGATATAAGCTCTTTTTACTTCCACTTTTGTAACCCACGCTACACGAAATGATCCCAGAAATGTCGAGCTTCTCGCGCAAGACTCAGATGCAATACGAAGCTTCAAAAACTTGGCATCTTTCATGTATTATTGCTATTTTTTTTTTCTATATGTGCCCAACAGGATATATACATATATCAGTTGATCATCCTATTGTCTTCAACTAGAGCCGTTGATTGTTACAAATTGACCCACAATCACAACGAAGTGAAGGTTCAAAGCAAAGATAAGAAAATTGAGACACAAAGTTTATGCTGATTTACCTTTAAACTGGGGCTATATTAGCAGAAGATTCCATTATAAGTAGCACCCCCGCAACTCTCTATTACTTCCCTCAATTACAAGAGAAAGAGATAATATAGCAATAGTTATTCATAAGCCCAAGCTCAAACTATTAATGAAAAAAATATAGGCTCAAATATGAAGGAGGCGGTTTCAAGGGCAATGTACCTATGGATCCCTGCTCGCTCACCAAAGAGGGAAACCCCGTGCTTTCCTGTGATAAAGAGTGAAACTGTCCCAACATTAATATTTGATATATCAATGTGTATTATCTTGATATATAGGATGCCTTTATTTAAACACTATTATAAAATAATCACTTGTGTTGCTTCCGAAAATGAATTTATTAGAAACATTTTATGACAACGAGAATAGTTAGCAATGATTGTTGTAGATGATGAAGATATCTTCTATTGATTGAATTTTTAATTGTTACAAGAAATTAGTTTTATATAGGGATAATAACATAATAGTCTCTGGACTTTGACTAAACGAGCAATGTACTCCATGAACTTGCAACTTTAACCCGATGTGCAATGCAACAATTTCTAAACTTTTAGAATATGTTCAACTTAATTCCTGAATAATAAGAAGATGCTCAATATAGTCCTTTCATTGATTCAAGTTCAGAGACTAAATTGAACATATTTCAAAAGTTCAGAGATCATATTAGTCAAATTAAAAGTTCAGAGACTGCATTGAACATTTGATTAAAGTTTAGGAATCATATTGGTCAAGTTTAAAATTTAAATACTACATTGCGCATTAGGTTAAAGTTCAGAAATCATTTGTGTCATTTACCTTTTATATAAATATTACAAATCAGTTAATTTTTTGCGAAACAAACACTTCAATAAGCTTTAAAACTGAACCTCTTTCACTTTTATTATAATTATCCGGTTAATCTACGGGGCGGGTTGCTGACTTGGTAATAGAGTCAGGTTCTGGTCCTTTGCTTTTGATAAAATGATAATTTATAGTGTTTTGTGTTAGAATATGTTTTGAATTTGAGCCCGTAGGTCCGAGTTGGTTTATTTGTATGTGAAACTGATCCGGAATAATGAAGTCATCCCTTCCGTCCACGGTGAATTGGGAGTTTGACCGTGAAAGACGAGAAAAGGAAATAACTCCAAAAGTAAGTCGGTCGAGAAAAAGCAAAAGAAGAAAGTTACTCCAGTAGGATTCTGCCAAGATTGCTTTACCCTAGATATGAATATTGGCACGTCGGTCTCCTTTCCGTGCTGAAATTGGTCTCTGCAGATTTTACTTTTGGCAGAATATATGGGTCTAGAAAGTCTTTCTAGGGCAGAGCAGTTTTCGTGAAGCCCGTGTGCCGTGGATATACGATTTGGTACCCGAGGCTTGGTGGTGTCCGTGAATTACAACCAAAGTTAGTAGAATGTCTAATTTATTTAGCTTATTCCGTTTATTTTATCATTCGATCGCTTGTTTTGCACAACACTTTACATTTAATAGCTTTAGCAATTGATAAATAGCTGATGCGGAGTTATTAGTGCGGTTCCTTTTGTTTTCTTTTCTTTTTCGTTGTGCACACTTTAAAATCAAGATTCAATTTTTTTGCAAATCAACGACAGAAAATAGGGCGGTTTGATCGATTTGATAAACCGTTTGAGCCAATACCTATCGACATCAGTATATCTTATAGTTAACTTGAAATATCGGTTACTGCTAAATCGCGTGGCTATCAATATTTAGTCCAACTCCATGTAAAATGCCTGCTTCATGGTGTGGGAACACGTGAAATGCTTTGCGTTTTGACGGGGATTTCCAACGAAGCAACTCCATGTAAAATGCCTGCTTCATCTTGTGGGAACTCGTGAAATGCTTTGCGCGTTTTGACGGGGATTTTACCCCAGTAAAATGCCTGCGTCATCGTGTGGGAACTCGTGAAATGCTTTGCGTTTTGACGGGGATTTCCATCATAGGTTGACCCAAAATTCTAAACAGTCGTTTCAGTCTCTTGCGATGAAAGCTGGAAACTGCTTTACTTTCTTGATAGTGATGTCCATTATAGAAAGCAAAGTGAATAAACCTTGACTATATTTATTAGGGGTGAGCAAAAAAACCACGATCCAACCAAATCGGATCGGACCGTACCCAATCGGCTAATTTTGGATCGTAACCGCGGATACGGTTCGGTTTCCGATTCTAATTTCCAAAACCGGCGGGTATCGGTTCGGTTCCCGTTTCGAGTGGGAATTATTCAACCGGTCCAACCGAACCGGTTTTTATATAATATAAATAGGCCAATTATTTTAATGAAACCATCTCTTAAATGCTTAATCCATCCGTCAAAAAAAAATAGCCTAGACCCGCAAAATAAAAAAAGACTCTACCCTAATCTAACTCTCTTTGCACTTAGTCGCTCTTGTTGTACAATTCAATTGTAGATTTCTTTCTTTTTCTAATACAGTGGGCAAATTGTCACTTCACCGACGCCCTTGGGTTACTAAGAATTTTGATTTACAAGGTAAACAAAGGAACGAAAGTTCTAAGTCTGCCGTTATATAGCTTTATTGAGTCATATTTGTGGGATTAGTATTCAACTTAATTTTTCATGGAACGAGCGGGTGACATTAGGACCGTAACCAGGATCCACCAAGAACCGGACCGGATTGGTGGTTTGGTTCTCGGGTGGATCCATGGAACAAACGGTTGGTTCACGGTTCTCATTTGCAGAACCGGTCCCTAATGGACGGTTCTCGGTTCTAATGTAGAACCATCCATCCTGTGAACGATCACCCCTAATATTTATGTTTCTTTAATCCAAAAGAGTTACGAGGAAGATGGAAAGAAAGTTGCCTAGTCACTTTAGGTGCGAATGATAACCATTCTCTTTTCGAACTCTATTTTTAGCCATATTTTTTTAATTTCTATTTTCTAAACGAATTTCTGAGTAGAGATACGCATTTGCTAATGACATAAATTTTTGTCCCCAAAACAGTTTAATAATAGCATAAAATCTATATCATTATCGGCCACTGGGCCTCAGTCGGCGACTGGCGAAGGATGACCAAAGACCTACAGCCGACAGGCAGTGAATGGGAGCAGAGGACCAGAGGTTGGCGGCGTGTGATTGGCGTCCGATAGACCGTGGCCGCGTGAACAACAAACTGTAGCAGGACGTGAAAGAGGCGACCGACGGATGGTGATCGATGACCAACAAATCGCGGTTGAGGACCGACAACCAATGGCGGGTGATCGAAAAAACGACCTAGGCATCTAGCGGATGGGGACCGATAGCTGGCAACTAGCAATCGGGGATCGGAGACTCGCGATCGATGGATGGTGATTGACGATTAGCAGCAGATGGATGACAGTTGGCAACCGCGGCTGACGGATGGCAACCGAGGATCAAAGACTAGCGGTGAGCGACTGGCTTTCGGGATGCGAGAGAAAGGAAGATCTCATGCAAGAGAGAGGGAGTGGGCAATGAGAAGAATCATTATTTCTATTTCTGCTTAAGAAATAGAAAGTAAAAATTTCTGCTTTTTATTTCTATTCCAAACCTAATCGTATACCAAAATTTTGTCTCGAAAATAGAAATGAAATTGCGTTACCAAATAGATTTTTGTTCTAAATTTATTCTCAAGAATAGAAAAATAAAAATAAGAAAATAGAATTGTTATCATGTGCACCCTCAATTTCTCTTTCCATCCCAATCTAATCTTGGATGAGATTTTGCGTCTTGGTCCTGACAAAGCGCTAAACTAATTACTTCTTTTTCTCATAGAACACCTGGCAATGCTACCGAAATTTGTCAATGCAAGGACCCTCTTCCTTAGGCGGATTTGAAAAAAAGGATTTACAATTTTCTAAAGTATGAAGTCACTTATCTGGCCATCTTAACCCGGAGTTCAAGATCCAAGGAGAAAGAGAGGGACGAAGGCAGAAATGGAATGGGAAAAGAAACAAAGGGAAGAAATGAAGGGAAAAAAAAAGGAAAAAGAAAAGGAAAATATATCTTAGATTGTCAATAACACATGTAGTGAGGTATCAAAATTTGCCTCCTGATAATATTAGAGAATCTCAATTACAAAAGAGAGAATTCAAGTTCGGGAACTTAGTTATGCTAGTCTTGTCTAATGCATATTAGCTGTACCTTTCTCTTTCAGAAAAAAAATGTTATTTTATGCAATCTTCTTCTACATTAATTAGATAAAGAAGCTCAATTATTTATTTAACATTGGTGTTCCAAGAAAAAACATCTTAAAATCAATTCATGTAATAGATAAAGAGGTCGTTGCTAAATCATTGTAATTGTATAATCATGCCTAAAAAGAAGTCTCGAGCCCTTTAGCAGGAAAGTTTTATGTTGAACATTAGCTAATTACTTAATCATATGTGTTGACTACTAAAAAAACAATCTCTAAGTATCAAAATTAAAAGAAAAACATGCTCTTATGTATTGGTTAAAAAGTTTGCAATATGTATAAAATATTATATCTACCCGAAAAAGATTTAAATGCAGGTCACCGCTATTTTCACCCCAACTTTGACTCCATATATCAGTCCCAAGAGTTAAAAACAACTATTGATGTGCTCTCTCTCTCTCTCTTCTTCTGAGGCTTGAGCGCACAACAGTGGTCAGCCATGGACCGTCAAATCTGAATCCGGATGCGAACAAATAACTTCTAATTCTTCTCTAACATTCTAGTAAAAAAGAAAATGAAAGCCAATCAATTTAATCTCTATCTCTCTCTTCTCTGGTGCTTCACCTCGTGATTGGAGGTTCAAGCTCGTAGCTTCCGTTCATCACTCAACATCAACGCTTTGCATTTCCAATCGATTGAAAGTCGTGGTAATCACCTTCTCCATGCAAAGCTCGTTTCTTCTCTTCCTTTTTTTTTTTTTTTTGTTTGTGCAAATTCACGTCTAATTTCCTTCAAGGCCTATATTTCTTGGTAAATACCATTTCATAAATAGTATTTAATCATCTTAAAGACAGTGTTGATGCCAATGACTTCCAATGTCAAATGGGTTTGGGCTTGTCCGTAAAAGTTGTCTTAAATTAACCGAGTGAGACCCTATCATGAGTTGGAGGTGAAGTCTAACTAGGTCGGCGATTGTGACTTACCCGGTTCATGGAGGGTGGGCAAAGGAACAGCCGGTGATGCTTCCATTTGCGGCGGTTTTTGATCGAGTAGCTTGTGTAACCAACTTTCGTGGCAGGACCGCAATGCATCATTTGAATTTGCATCGGATAAGTATGGCCCTAGAAATAACCGGCACCACTTCTTCAGACACCAAAGGATAGGCCGGGAATCGTGCTGCCGGTGCCACCAGGCGGCAACACCATCTTCAGGGAGCATTAGTTAGACCAGGTGGGAAATAACAGTCCATAGAGTTGGCTTGTTCTAGTTCTGGTTTGACAAGTGGTATGCTTTTGCTTACCCGAGACTACTAATAAATGGGCAATTCAAAAGAAACAAAGAATTAAAAATAACTTTTAGAAATTCATTCCAGCTGCATCAAATGTTAGCACTATGACATAAAGCTTTCTCATCAATCCAATCTCTCTCTCTCTCTCTCTCTCTCTCTCTCTCTCTCTCTCTCTCTCTCTCTCTCTCTCTCTCTCTCCTCTCTCTCCCTCTCTCTCTCTCTCTCTCTCTCCTCTCTTCTCTCTCTCTCTTCATGTCCCTACAAGTTGATAGGCACACAAGTCAAAACTTCTATTGACTATTATATGCTAATGACACAAATCGGTTTTTTCCATGTCCTAAACAGGCAAGTTCTCCCGTACACGTATAACCTTGAGTGGAGCTTAATGATGTCATCATGATAAGTGAGCGAAATAGAGGGGAAAGAAACAACTGGGTCCGTAGGAGTGCTGTTAGGGCTGTTTGTGCTAGAGTTTTAGGTTAGATAAAATATACCATTAGGAGCTCTAAAAGCAGGTTTGCCTTCCCGTGTACAAATTGGTTAGGAGTTGATACCGCTCTCCTGATGAGGCCATGCAGGCCGAAATCAGTTATGGTGCCTAAAGTAATCTACTCTCACTCGATATAACGGATGCCTAAGCTAAGCTGGGCATGGTACAATCGGATACGGAAAAATTATTCGCCTTATTGTTCTATGGGGCAACTAAAGAGGGAAGGCTGACCTGGCTTGGCTTGCCAGGTGTCGCACGGGCTAAACTTCATTGTAAAATCTATCTACCCATGATAAAATGGTATTAGAACAAGAATCCTTGCAGTAGATGGGTGAATCAGAAGAAAACCTATGTTTTTCCAGGTCTCATGAGGCAAAGAGTGAATCGCCGAACAAAATTGGCTCGAACAAAGTATCGCTCTTGACATACTTCTAGGATGCCAATGAGGGCATAGTCAAAGAAAATCGATTCCTCACTGAAATAGAATGACGTTTTTCGGTCAATTTGGCGAATCTCAAGATGGATCCTCTATCATATTTTCAACAAGGAAAAAACTCAATTAGTTGGCTAATTTTCTTTTTTTTTTTTGGTTGAAGGTTGGCTAATATTAAGAAGTGCTTAGTAAGCAAAAGAAGGTGCTGTTTGCAATTGGCCAAAAGTGCCACACTTGAAAAGTGCAAGTGACCAAAGGAGAGGGTGCTGCCAATAGTCGTCCAAAGTGCCACACTTGAAAAATGCAAGTGACCGAAGAGTGTGCATCCAGAAAAGTACATTGGCCAAAAGTACCACACCTGAAACGTCAACACCTGAAATATGCAGGTGACCGAAGAAGCTTTGAACGGCCTTTTAACCAAAAAAGAAGCTACCAATGCAGAGAAATTATTATGTTGGGTGAGTGCCCGCCCGCATTCATGTGAGTCCCATAAGTGGGTTGGTGGTGCAAAAAGGTACAAGGAAGCGACAGAGCATGCCATAATGTGGTGTTGCAGAATTGAGTGAGAGAGAATGACACGGACTGGTTGTTCCGTGTCTCAATGTGGGCTAGTTATCCCGTACTCCTATAACTTTGGAGTGGAGCTTGATGGTGTCATTATGGTGAGTGAGCAAAGTAGGGAAAACAAGCAAACTGGGTCCATTGGAGTGAAGCTTTAAGTTGTTGAGTCCTTATTCTAGGTAAGCGAAATTTTGGATAATAAGCAAGTTGTTCTATTAAGTACCTTTTGATTTGGTTGTTTGAATTGTGTTGATCTTGTCTGAAATTTTTGAGTAAGTGTGAAGAGTTCTTAATTTGATGCATTGAATGTCGTTTGATTCATATTGTGAGCTTTGTATGTATTTATGGAAGTGCATTTCTGGAATTGTCTAAATGAGCATCTATGATTTGGTGATGTTCAATGGATGAAATGCAGGAAAAAAATAAATACAATAAAACAATTACATTGTTTCTAGATCCATTAGTTATATATATATATATATATTATATATATATATATATATGTTTATCTAAATCCATTCGTTTAAATGATTGTTGTATAAAATTTTTCTTTATTAAAAGCATTATCGTTGGGTTTTATATAAGTAATCAGTACGACATTTTACTTACTATGCATAGTTAATTTCATATCGACAAAGCGTGTAACAATGAGAGTTTTTCCATTTAATGATTAAAAAGTGAATTAATAATATGACACGTTGAAAGATTGATAATATAATGTCATGCATCTCATGTTAATTATGTTCTCGTGCCTTATTGTTGTATGATAACTTACACAATGAAAAGACAAATAAAAAGTAAATAGAATAAAGAAAAGCCGTTGTCCACATATTGGTGGTGACGTTGCTCCAAGTGTTGGGATGCCCTGTAAGTCGAGATGCCCCAAGAGTGTGTTGGGATGCCTCAGAGTGAGAAGCCAGGTTACGGGATGCCCAGGAGTATTCGGGATATGAAAAGGAAAAAAAAGAAGAAAGAAAAATGCATGTTCATAAATATACCTTTGTGCATGGGTGATAAGACATCAAATGCTATTGATGCACTATAAGATGTTATAATTTTGCATGCAGTGTCGGTTGCGTTTGTATGAAATACATCTAACAAAGGTAAGGTGTTCAATCATGCATCTATATTATGATATGAATGTTGTATTTAATTTGTTCATATCAAGGCATATGAAGATGAACTCCTACTTTTAGTACTAGGGATTTCATTTATTGGGCTTTGGGCTCATTCCTTTATTTTATAGAAATGTAGGATGGCCTTATTGCCACCATCATTATTTGGAGCTTCAGCTCATATAAAGTATGCATATGAAGATGTGGTGGTGCCTAATTTATTTTTATATATGTTAAATATACTACTATGGTATGGGTTGATGTTGCTGAGTTTCTAAGTGGCTCCCCATAAGTATATAGCTTGGGTATCTGGCTATCTAGGATGTTTGGGCGAACCACATAGAGGCTTTGACAGTCTCCC
>JAGVVM010013255.1:0-20473 GCA_019149425.1 Psidium friedrichsthalianum
GGATGGGTTCGCCGGGTTCTGGTAGGCCTCACGAGGCCACGACAACCAAGGGAAAGCTTAGGGGACTATCACCGAAATGAGCAAGGCGGCGGAGGCGGTTGGGACCCGGCCTTTCCGGCACCCCCGAAAAAAAAGGAGGGGACGACGGCCGACATCAGCTACACGGCGTAGAGAGAGAAAGAAGAGGGGTGAGGATGGTATCGGCTTTACATTAGGCCCTCATGGCCACGTGAACAAGGAGAGGAAGAGTTAGGGGCCTACAGGAGGGAAAGGGACCGGGACGTGGCGTCACGGCGACTCGGGCGCGACGACGGGAGCGACTCGAACGAAGAGGGAGAGACCAGAGAGGGAGAGAGACGTCGGAGGGAAGGTCAGAGAGAGAGGAGTGGCCGATGGTGAGGAGGAGAGAGAGTGTGAGGGATTATATGGGTATATTACTAAATTCAAAAATAAAGTTAGTGGGGTTAGGTCATAGTGCATTGATGGGTTTGATTGAATTGATGGATTGCATGCGGGAATTAGGGCCATGATTGATTGATTTGTACACTATTGATTGATGTGACATGATTGTCATGTGACATCTTGATTTTACATTGCACTCGATTGCGTGCCAATGCACCGATCGGTGCCCGAGCGCGAACGGATTCAGACTGGATGTGGATATCGGTCTATCGAATTCTATTCCTCAAATCATATTGGTCTCATTCTAAGGTCTGATCATTCAGTGGGCATTTCGGTAATTTTAAGTGTTCCATTCACGTCTGCTTCTCGACCGTGCACCGCTTCTGCCTTCAGTACGCATTTCTGGAAACTGACTTCATTTCTTTTCATTTTTGTTTTGTGTTTTAACCTTATTGATTCGATTCTCACCATCGTCAATTGCATTTTGTGGTCAATTTCTTAATATCGAACCCGGGTCTCAGTCCTCGCCACGGGCGGCTGATTGGAAAATTCCCAATAGCCTTAATCCCTTTCGGGTGTCAGCTCAGGGTTAGCTAATCTGAGTGGAGGCATCGAATAGAGTGTATTATGAGGATTTCCATTCATTTAGATTCCTGACATTGGGGGTCGAATTTTCAGAATGTCACCGATCCCCCGACTACCTCATTCATCTCCTCTCGCTCGTTAGTCCCTTCAGTCGCAGTGAGCTCCGCCGCCGCCGTCGCCCGTAGCCAGTCGCCATCAAACGCCGTGACCAGCACCTAGGTAACTTTATTCACTAATCCTTACAGGCGAGTTAGTATGCTGGGTGATTGGATTGGATTATATATCTGCTATTAAAGTATTAGGTGGATAATGTGGGAAATTAAGCTAATTGGGCGAGGCCTTCGGCTCATGGGCCGCCGAGTGTCGTCTGTTTCAGGAGACTAATTGACCCCTTGGATTATATGTGTGGGTGTGTGGTTTAGTGAAAACATGTGGATAATTGGGAAATTAAGATTATGGACTAATGGTTAGTGGGGTAATTTATGGGCTAGCGTGTGGGCCATTAAATCCTTGAAACCATATGTTTGGGCCGAACTGGTGAAAATGGGCGTGGTTGGGGCCAAAACTAAATTGGGTTCTAATTCCTAATCGGGCCTAAATGAAACTAATTGGACCCATTGCAATGGGGCCTATATGGACGAAAATGGGTGGGCCCAATTCATGATCTTGCATTAATTTATGAGGCCCACTAATATATGGGCCTAGGATGACTAATGGGCCTAAAATGGACTAATTGGGCTTAATTAACTAACCTTGAAAATGGGCTTGGGCCCTACACGAAAATTTAATAATAATGGGCCTTAATTACATAATGGACTAAGAATTAATTAATGGGCCTAAGATTGGTTATTGGGCCTTATTCTAATTGGGCCCTTACTTAATTAAAGCCCAACTAGGCTTAATGGGCCTAACCCATTTCATTCAACCTTGAACCTTAATGGGCCCGACTTGACTAATTGGGCTTAGAACTCTATAATGGGCCGACTTACCTTAGTGGACTTAATTACCCTTGTGGCCTTGGGCCTCGGACCGGGCTTAGGCCCAATTGAACTTGAATCTTCTAATTGGCCTTGAACCAACTCTGCCTATTCAACTACACCCAGGGATTGTTAAATCGTTAAATCATTAGTCGTGGGTTATTAACTCCCGGGGACTAACATGGGTGTCCGGGCTTAGGCCGAGTTATCAATCCGCTAAGATGAGGGTCCAATTGTTATGGGTCTGACCCGAGTATTGGTATGGGATTTTCCATCGAACCTGTCTGGCTAAGGAATCGTGCATGGGGCCTTTGAATCTCGTATGGCTTGGCTTGTTGAGCACGTGAATGTTTGATGGTTGTTTGATGTGCTCTGTACTTGTGCATATATGCCATTTCATGCATGCTCTATGTCTGATTTGCTGATTGCAATCATGTGGCCCCGCATACATTGAGAGCATGGCATGAGTCACCAGAGTTGTGACGTGAGAATGTGCCCAGAGGGGAAATGGAGAGAAAAGGGAGACCAACGTAAGGCGTTCGAGACGCAGTGTGGTATTTGCCAACGTAAGGCGTGAGACGCAGTGTGGTATTTGCCGAATGGCTGAGAATGAGCCCTGATGGGAATTGGAGCGATAGACGGGCATGTTCCACTGGGAACCGACATGGCCGACTGAGGCCTGATTCATTGCATATGGCATTGTGATTGACTGCTGTTATTGCCTGTCTATATCTTGTGAATCGTATCGATATACCCTTGCCTATTTATTTTCGTGTTGAGGGTGCTAGTACCGATGAAACTGAGAGTGACTGAGCCCTAGACCGTGAACCTAGTCCACTGGATAGGACCGACCCCGCTAGTATGCGCTATCCTACGTTAGGATTAGTGGTGAGCTTGCTGAGTTTCGACTCACGGGCGGTGGTTGCCCTTCTTTTACAGATCCAGGTCACCCATGATGGCTGCACCGCCGATGCTTTTTGGACTGCCAGTACAGATGGACACTGAGATCACCCTCCATTTTGATATGCACGCCACTCTGTGGCATAGGCATGTGACCACCGTGTTAGTAGATCAGGGTGGACCTTATCTTGTACCCCATAGATACGAGGCCTGGTTTAGAGAGGGCCTGTATGGCTTCGAGGGACCTCAGAGAGACTCCCCGATCCCATGGAGGACGACCCGATCCTGCTGCAGCCAGCCGAGTATGGTGGCGAGGTGATCGACCCCGACCCACTGCAGGAGTTGCCGTCCCCAGGACGTTCCGAGATCGATGGTCACGAGGAGGGTGACGCCATGGACACAGACGAGGAGGATCCAGAGGAGGACCCAGAGGAGGACCCCGAGGAGGATCCCGAGGAGGAGCTTGAGGTGGACTGAGTCTCGCTGTTCTGGTCTAGTTTTGAGAGCGTAGATAGCATGACCATAGTGAGGTTTTCTTTTGGGGTCTGTATCTAACGCTCTATATATATATATGATGTGTATTATCTTTTGTAAAAGTGTTCTTGTCTTTCATGCTACCCCGTACCTTGTGCATGTATGTATGTATAGAAGGCACGCTTCCGCAGGTTTTAGATTGTTGTCGTTTTGCGCTAGCGTCGCTTGGCCGCGATGAGCATCCTGGGCCGTCGCTACTCGTAGGCCAGGCGTACGCAGGGATTCGTTGATGTGTATGAACAGGGGTGTCGCGGGCTCGATTGGGGTTCGGGGCGTGACATCCCCGTTCGAGTGGTATCAGAGCAAGGTCAGCTCGATACGAGACCGTTCGAGGATTTGGAGTGATAAGGCTGATGAATTTTGGGTAGTTAGATAGACAGACCCTAGACCTAGGAATTAGGAAGGGTAAAATGCATGAATTGATTGGCGCATGTGCTTGCAGAGTTAGAGATTAGTCTAGTACGAATATAGACTATGATGTTTTGAACTAATCTGCAGATGCGTCAGGACCTGAGGTAAGGTTCTAAAGCATAGCCCCATGAGTAGGGTGCTTGATTGCTGATTGCTGAGTGGTTAGATTGCTAGATACTGCTTGTGTTTGTATGCCTAGTCGGCTGTTGCGCGCTGCTTGACCATCATGCATTGCACGATTTCTGCATCAAAGGAAAAATGGTTTAAAATGAAGTTGATTTAAAATAAAGATTCGAGGTTTGAAAAGTGCATGCATCATATTTTATTGGGTTGGGTAACCGTCAGCCTGGTATGGGACAGGTCTGACGGGACGTCTAAAAACTGCAATGAAGCGTGGTATGGGACACGTGGAGTGGGATTCTCTCTGGCTGTGGGTAACTTAGGACAACTGTTCGCACCAAGAAATGAGGAGGGCGGGGAGTGGTCGCCGGGGCAGAGACCCGATCAAGGAGCGGCTCCTGACAGGCTTCTAGTTGAGGTGGCGAACAGAGTGGCCTAGGTTGTGCATTGTCAGGGTGAGTCTAGGTGTCTTCCTAGTCCAATTGCATTTAAAAGCTGCAGCGAACTTTTCATGCATATTCATGTCAGTAGACGCGACAGTAGGCGAAAGCTTGATTGTTAGTTTTAGGGTTTCAAATTCCTGAATGGAATTTTATTGGTATAGGTGAGAGTGACTAGAAGGATGAGCAATAGGGGCAGAAGACCCAGTGCTGGAGCGTCGAGTTCAAGGGCTCCTGCACCTGAAGGAGACCCGAGGATAGAAGAAATGATGAGGGTGCTGACAGAAGTGAGTAATCTGATGGGTAGGCAAGCTGCTGAGAGAGCTGCCACTGTTGCCCAAGCAGCTGAGGCCGCCTTGGCCGCTGCAAATGGAGCCCATGGGGGCAATGGGCATGGAAATGGAGGACGTCAGACCCATCATATAGTAGAGCAGTTTCTGAAGCTGCAACCCTCAAAGTTTGATGGCACTGGAGGACCTGAAGTAGCTGCCTCGTGGATCGAGCAGCTGGAGAAAGCATTTACAGTGCTTGGATGCACAGATGAAGAGAAGGTCTCACTGGCGACCTATCAGCTCCAGAGCACCGCAGATGATTGGTGGAAGGCCACCAGAGGACGAGTCTTTCCTGATGGCATGAGGCCAACTGGGCTGCTTTCTGCGCAGCGTTCAATGGAAAGTACTTCTCCGAGGCAGCCCAGGAGAGGAAGATGGAGGAGTTCATCAGACTTCGCCAAGGGTCAATGACAGTAGACCAGTATGAAGGCGAGTTTGCCAGACTGTCCAAGTTTGCTCGAAGGCTGATAGAGGATCCGTGGGACAAGGCCAGAAGGTTCAGAGAAGGACTGAGGCCCGAGCTGAAGAGCATGATAATTGCTACTGGGCTGAGAGACTATAATGAGATTTATGAACGAGCCCTGGCTATAGAGCGAGATCTGCAAGAGAAGGCTGCCGCATCTGGATCGCGGTTCATGCCAAATAGGAACTTCAGAGATTTCGGCAAGAGGCCGATGAAGGACAACCGCAGGTTCGTTCCACCTGCAAGGAGGACCTTGGGAAAGCCACCATTTGCTGGAAATCAGAACTGCCGTGACTGTGGCAGGAGACATGGGAACAGCCCCTGTCCGAAGAAGACGGGAGGATGCTTCAGATGTGGGCAGATGGGGCACATTCAAAGGAACTGCCCGAGGAATGGTCCGAGACCCCAGTTCCAACCGCAGCAGCAGCCACCAGTGGCGAATGCCCTCAAGGAATTCTGAACCGTCCGCCTGCTCAGGGACGAGTATATGCTGTGGCGCGCAAGGATGCTGAGAATGCGCCAGGGGTGATCACAGGTACCGTTTCTCTCTGTGGTCATACCGCCTATGCCTTGTTTGATCCTGGTGCATCCCATTCGTTCATATCTGCACGTTTTGCTGCGTTGGCTGGAATAGAAACTAGACCATTGGATATTGTATTGCATGTGGCCACCCCGTTGAAGGATAAAGTAATTGTTATGTTAGGGTGTAAGGGGTGTGAGATAGCTCTGGGAGATAGAATTGAGAGGATTGACTTAGCTGTCCTGCCCATGTATGATTTTGACTTGATTGTTGGCATGGACTGGTTGGTTAGACATGGAGCAGTTATTGACTGCAGTAGGAGTACTATAAGGCTGAACCCAGTAGATGGGCCTGAGTATGAGTTTAAAGGAAATCGAGGTGGAACCTCAATTCCTTGGATTTCCGCGATAGAAGCAACCAAGCTGATGGATCAGGGTTGCCTAGGATTCTTGGCATCTGTAATAGATTCGTCGGCTCAAGAGGTGAAGTTGGAGGAGGTGCCTGTAGTAAGGGAATACTCCGATGTGTTTCCTCAAGAATTGCCTGGCTTGCCACCAGAGCGTGAAGTGGAGTTTGTAATTGAGTTGGCACCTGGAACTGAGCCAATCTCAAAAGCACCGTATAGGATGGCACTATCTGAATTGAAAGAGCTGAAGGTGCAGATGCAAGAGCTACTGGATAAAGGATTTATCCGCCCCAGTGCTTCGCCATGGGGAGCTCCGGTGCTGTTCGTTAAGAAAAAGGACGGATCACTAAGGCTGTGTATAGACTACAGACAGCTGAACCAAGTGACGATCAAGAACAAGTATCCCTGCCAAGGATAGATGACCTGTTTGATCAGCTGGAAGGAGCGTGTGTGTTCTCCAAGATAGACCTAAGGACAGGTTACCACCAGCTAAGGATCAAGAAGGAGGATATCCCGAAGACTGCCTTTAGGACGAGATATGGGCATTACGAGTTTACAGTCATGCCATTTGGGCTGACAAATGCCCCAGCTGCATTCATGGATATGATGAACAGAGTGTTCAAGGAGTTCTTGGATCGATTCGTGATAGTCTTCATCGACGATATCCTGGTGTACTCGAAGAATGCTGAAGACCACGAGGAACACTTGAGGATTGTTCTGCAGACCTTAAGGGAGCACTCACTGTATGCAAAGTTCAGCAAGTGTGAGTTCTGGCTGAACAGAGTGGCGTTCCTTGGACACATTGTATCTGGAGAAGGGATATCAGTGGATCCAGCTAAGATCGAAGCTGTAGAGAAATGGCCAAGGCCAACGACCGTGACTGAAGTAAGAAGCTTCCTTGGATTGGCTGGCTATTACCGACGCTTCGTGGAAAGGTTCTCCGCGATAGCCGCTCCGATGACAAGATTGTTAAAGAAGGAGTCGAAGTTTGAATGGAATGCAAAGTGCGAGGAAAGTTTTCAGGAGCTGAAAGATCGGCTGACTTCCGCACCAGTATTGACCATCCCATCCGGACCTGGAGGATTTGAGATTTACAGCGATGCGTCGCTAAGAGGTCTAGGATGTGTCTTGATGCAACATGGACGAGTAGTAGCGTATGCATCTCGACAGCTGAGGCCGCATGAGATGAATTATCCGACGCATGACTTGGAGCTGGCAGCCATAGTGTTCGCATTGAAGATTTGGAGACACTATCTGGTGGGAGAGAAGTTCCAGATATACACAGATCACCAGAGTCTGAAGTATTTGTTTTCGCAGAAGGAATTAAACATGAGACAGCGTCGATGGATGGAGTTGCTGAAAGACTATGATTGTGATATCCTTACCATCCAGGAAAGGCGAATAAGGTGGCGGATGCTCTGAGCCGAAAGTCGAGCATCGCGCATATGATGGTTAAAGAATGGACGTTGCTGGAGGAAATCAGAGACTCTGAGTTCAAGGTTGAGGTAGGAAGCCTCTCGAGCTTAATGGCCACACTACAGATTGAACCCGAGATTCAATTGAGGGTTAAAGAGTTGCAGTCTACGGACCCAGATATTCAGAAGATTGTGACGATGGATGCAGAAGAGAGGAAAGATGATTTCAAGGTGACTGAAGACGGGATAGTGAAGTTTAGAGGACGTCTGTGTGTGCCAAACGACGAAGAGTTGAAGGAAAGAATTCTATCAGAGGCACACAGGAGTAACTACAGTATCCACCCTGGAAGCACGAAGATGTACCAGAACCTGCGTCAGCACTACTGGTGGAATGGAATGAAGGTGGATGTGGCTAAGCATGTAGCCAAGTGCTTGACATGTCAGCAGGTGAAGGCGCAACATTGCAAGCCTGGAGGACTGTTGCAACCATTGGAAATCCCAGAGTGGAAATGGGAGCACATCACCATGGATTTCGTGACAGGACTGCCAAGGAGTCAGAGAGGAAACGACTCAATCTGGGTGATAGTGGACAGATTGACCAAGTCTGCACATTTTATTGCAGTGCGAAAGGATTCCACATTGGAGAAGCTGGCTGAACTGTATGTGAGGCAGATTGTAAGACTGCATGGAGTGCCAGTAAGCATTGTGTCGGATCGAGACCCTCGCTTCACAGCCACATTTGGAAGAGTCTGCAGGGTGCTCTAGGGACAGAGTTAAGGTTCAGTACAGCCTACCACCCTCAGACTGATGGACAGTCAGAAAGGACTATACAGACTCTGGAGGATATGCTGAGAGCGTGTGTAATAGACTTCAAAGGAGGCTGGGAAGAGCAGTTACACCTAGTGGAATTCGCCTACAACAACAGCTACCAGCAGAGTATTCAGATGGCACCATTTGAAGCGTTGTATGGAAGGGCCTGCAGGACGCCAATTTGTTGGGACGAAGTTGGTGAGAAAAGTATAACAGGCCCAGAATTGGTTCAACAATCAGTGGAGGCAGTCAAGGTGATCAGGACAGACTGAGGACCGCCCAGAGTAGACAGAAGAGCTATGCAGACAAGAGACGTAAGCCATTGGAATTTCAAGTTGGAGATCATGTCTTTCTGAAGGTGTCGCCGATGCGAGGATTATCTCGGTTTGGCAAGAAAGGGAAGCTGAGTCCCAGATTCGTTGGGCCATTCGAGATTCTGGAGAAGATCGGGACACTGGCTTATCGTCTGGCACTGCCGCCGAACTTGTCGCAGATTCACAACGTGTTTCATGTATCGATGCTGAGGAAGTATGAGCCAGACCCTGGCCATATACTCGATCATGAAGTCATTGAAATGGATGACCGCGTCTCCTACGTGGAAAGGCCAGTAAGGATTGAAGATCGCAAGGAGCAAGTGCTCAGGAACAAGACGATTCCACTGGTCAAGGTCATCTGGGAACACCATGGAACCGAAGGAGCCACTTGGGAAAGTGAAGACGAGATGAAGAAGAAATACCCGTACCTGTTTGAATAGCCTATGTAATTTTGGTTTTGGAGTAGAACTGTAGATTGTAAATTTCGAGGACGAAATTTTTATAAGAAGGGAAGAATTGTGACAGTCTGAAAATTCGACCCAATTGTCAGAATTTCTAAATGAATGGAAATACTTCATTAATACACTCTAGTCGACGCTCACTCAGGATTAGCTACCCTGAGCTGACCAACCGAAGGGGAAAGGCTATCTGGGAATTTTTCCCAATCAGCCGCCCGTTGGCTTGAGACTGAGACAGGGTCGGTATTTAATGAAATTGACCACAAAATGAAATCCGACATTGGACAATCGAATCAGTAAGATAAACACAATGAAGAAATGAAGTCAGTTTCAGAAATGTCGACTGAAGGTCAGACAGCCGGTGCACGTCGAGAAGCAAGACGTGAATGGAAAATTACCGAAATGCCCCCGGTAAATGCTCAGACCTTAGAATGAGACTAATTAGGATTTTTGAGAATAGAATCGATAGACCGACACCAAATCCAGTCCAAAATCCGTTCGCGCTCGGGACCCGATCGGTGCATTTGGCACGCAAATCGAGGCAAGTCAAATCAGATGTCACATCAATCGGATGTCACATCAATCACATCAATCAATCAAGTGTCTTGTCAATCAAATCAATCAAGTCTTGGTCCAATTCCAATGCAAATCCATGACTATTTCGTCCTTGATTTGATGGATTGCATGAATTGTGATTGATTGATTGACATTGATTGATTGATGTGATGATCATCCGATTGATGTGACATCTGATTTGACTGGCCTCGATTTGCGTGCCAAATGCACCGATCGGGTCCCGAGCGCGAACGGATTTTGGACTGGATTTGGTGTCGGTCTATCGATTCTATTCTCAAAAATCCTAATTAGTCTCATTCTAAGGTCTGAGCATTTACCGGGGGCATTTCGGTAATTTTTCATTCACGTCTTGCTTCTCGACGTGCACCGGCTGTCTGACCTTCAGTCGACATTTCCGAAACCGACTTCATTTCTTCATTGTGTTTATCTTACTGATTCGATTGTCCATCGTCAGATTTCATTTTGTGGTCAATTTCACTAAATACCGACCCTGTCTCAGTCTCAGCCAACGGGCGGCTGATTGGAAAAATTCCCAGATAGCCTTTCCCCTTCGGTTGGTCAGCTCAGGGTAGCTAATCCTGAGTGAGCGTCGACTAGAGTGTATTAATGAAGTATTTCCATTCATTTAGAAATTCTGACAATTGGGTCGAATTTTCAGACTGTCACAATTCTTCCCTTCTTATAAAAATTTCGTCCTCGAAATTTACAATCTACATGTTCTACTCCAAAACAAAATTACATGGTCATTCAAACAGGTAAGGGTATTTCTTCTTCATCTCGTCTTCACTTTTCCATGTGGCTCCTTCGGTTCCATGGTGTTCCCAGATGACCTTGACCAATGGAATCGTCTTGTTCCTGAGCACTTGTTCCTTGCGATCTTCAATCCTTACTGGCCTTTCCACGTAGGAGACGCGGTCATCCATTTCAATGACTTCATGATCGAGTATATGGCCAGGATCTGGCTCATACTTCCTCAGCATCGATACATGAAACACGTTGTGAATCTGCGACAAGTTCGGCGGTAGTGCCAGACGATAAGCCAGTGTCCCGATCTTCTCCAGAATCTCGAATGGCCCAACGAATCTGGGACTCAGCTTTCCTTTCTTGCCAAACCGAGATAATCCTCGCATCGGCGACACCTTCAGAAAGACATGATCTCCAACTTGGAATTCCAATGGCTTACGTCTCTTGTCTGCATAGCTCTTCTGTCTACTCTGGGCGGTCCTCAGTCTGTCTTGATCACCTTGACTGCCTCCACTGATTGTTGAACCAACTCTGGGCCTGTTATACTTTTCTCACCAACTTCGTCCCAACAAATTGGCGTCCTGCAGGCCCTTCCATACAATGCTTCAAATGGTGCCATCTGATGCTCTGCTGGTAGCTGTTGTTGTAGGCGAATTCCACTAGGTGTAACTGCTCTTCCCAGCCTCCTTTGAAGTCAATTACACACGCTCTCAGCATGTCCTCCAGAGTCTGTATAGTCCTTTCTGACTGTCCATCAGTCTGAGGGTGGTAGGCTGTACTGAATCTTAACTCTGTCCCTAGAGCACCCTGCAGACTCTTCCAAATGTGGCTGTGAAACGAGGGTCTCGATCCGACACAATGCTTACTGGCACTCCATGCAGTCTCACAATCTGCCTCACATACAGTTCAGCCAGTTTCTCCAATGTGGAATCCTTTCGCACTGCAATAAAATGTGCAGACTTGGTCAATCTGTCCACTATCACCCAGATTGAGTCGTTTCCTCTCTGACTCCTTGGCAGTCCTGTCACGAAATCCATGGTGATATGCTCCCATTTCCACTCTGGGATTTCCAACGGTTGCAATAGCCCTCCAGGCTTGCAATGTTGCGCCTTCACCTGCTGACATGTCAAGCACTTGGCTACATGCTTAGCCACATCCACCTTCATTCCATTCCACCAGTAGTGCTGTCGCAGGTTCTGGTACATCTTCGTGCTTCCTGGGTGGATACTGTAGTTACTCCTGTGTGCCTCTGATAGAATTCTTTCCTTCAACTCTTCGTCGTTTGGCACACACAGACGTCCTCTAAACTTCACTATCCCGTCTTCAGTCACCTTGAAATCATCTTTCCTCTCTTCTGCATCCATCGTCACAATCTTCTGAATATCTGGGTCCGTAGTCTGCAACTCTTTAACCCTCAATTGAATCTCGGGTTCAATCTGTAGTGTGGCCATTAAGCTCGAGAGGCTTCCTACCTCAACCTTGAACTCAGAGTCTCTGATTTCCTCCAGCAACGTCCATTCTTTAACCATCATATGCGCGATGCTCGACTTTCGGCTCAGAGCATCCGCCACCTTATTCGCCTTTCCTGGATGGTATAGGATATCACAATCATAGTCTTTCAGCAACTCCATCCATCGACGCTGTCTCATGTTTAATTCCTTCTGCGAAAACAAATACTTCAGACTCTGGTGATCTGTGTATATCTGGAACTTTTCTCCCACCAGATAATGCCTCCAAATCTTCAATGCGAACACTATGGCTGCCAGCTCCAAGTCATGCGTCGGATAATTCATCTCATGCGGCCTCAGCTGTCGAGATGCATACGCTACTACTCGTCCATGTTGCATCAAGACACATCCTAGACCTCTTAGCGACGCATCGCTGTAAATCTCAAATCCTCCAGGTCCGGATGGGATGGTCAACACTGGTGCGGAAGTCAGCCTATCCTTTCAGCTCCTGAAAGCTTTCCTCGCACTTTGCATTCCATTCAAACTTCGACTCCTTCTTCAACAGTCTTGTCATCGGAGCGGCTATCGCGGAGAACCTTTCCACGAAGCGTCTGTAATAGCCAGCTAATCCAAGGAAACTTCGCACTTCAGTCACGGTCGTTGGCCTTGGCCATTTCTCCACAGCTTCGATCTTAGCTGGATCCACTGATATCCCTTCTCCCGATACAATGTGTCCAAGGAACGCCACTCTGCTCAGCCAGAACTCACACTTACTAAACTTGGCATACAGTGAGTGCTCCCTTAAGGTCTGCAGAACAATCCTCAAGTGTTCTTCGTGGTCTTCAGAATTCTTCGAGTACACCAGGATGTCGTCGATGAAGACTATCACGAATCGATCCAAGAACTCCTTGAACACTCTGTTCATCATATCCATGAATGCAGCTGGGGCATTTGTCAGCCCAAATGGCATGACGTAAACTCGTAATGCCCATATCTCGTCCTAAAGGCAGTCTTCGGGATATCCTCCTTCTTGATCCTTAGCTGGTGATAACCTGTCCTTAGGTCTATCTTGGAGAACACACACGCTCCTTCCAGCTGATCAAACAAATCATCTATCCTTGGCAGGGGATACTTGTTCTTGATCGTCACTTGGTTCAGCTGTCGATAGTCTATACACAGCCTTAGTGATCCGTCCTTTTTCTTAACGAACAGCACCGGAGCTCCCCATGGCGAAGCACTGGGGCGGATAAATCCTTTATCCAGTAGCTCTTGCATCTGCACCTTCAGCTCTTTCAGTTCAGATAGTGCCATCCTATACGGTGCTTTTGAGATTGGCTCAGTTCCAGGTGCCAACTCAATTACAAACTCCACTTCACGCTCTGGTGGCAAGCCAGGCAATTCTTGAGGAAACACATCGGGGTATTCCCTTACTATAGGCACCTCCTCTAGCTTCACCTCTTGAGCCGACGAATCTATTACAGATGCCAAGAATCCTAGGCAACCCTGATCCATCAGCTTGGTTGCTTCTATCGCGGAAATCCAAGGAATTGAGGTTCCACCTCGATTTCCTTTAAACTCATACTCAGGCCCATCTACTGGGTTCAGCCTTATTATACTCCTACTGCAGTCAATAACTGCTCCATGTCTAACCAACCAGTCCATGCCAACAATCAAGTCAAAATCATACATGGGCAGGACAGCTAAGTCAATCCTCTCAATTCTATCTCCCAGAGCTATCTCACACCCCTTACACCCAACATAACGACTACTCTATCCTTCAATGGGGTGGCCACATGCAATACAATATCCAATGGTCTAGTTTCTATTCCAGCCAACGCAGCAAAACGTGCAGATATGAACGAATGGGATGCACCAGGATCAAACAAGGCATAGGCGGTATGACCACAGAGAGAAATGGTACCTGTGATCACCCCTGGCGCATTCTCAGCATCCTTGCGCGCCACAGCATATACTCGTCCCTGAGCAGGCGGACGGTTCAGAATCCCTTGAGGTGCATTCGCCATTGGTGGCTGCTGCTGCGGTTGGAACTGGGGTCTCGGACCATTCCTCGGGCAGTTCCTTTGAATGTGCCCCATCTGCCCACATCTGAAGCATCCTCCCGTCTTCTTCGGACAGGGGCTGTTCCCATGCCTTCTGCCACAGTCACGGCAGTTCTGATTTCCAGCAAATGGTGGCTTTCCCAAGGTCCTCCTTGCAGGTGGAACGAACCTGCGGTTGTCCTTCATCGGCCTCTTGCCGAAATCTCTGAAGTTCCTATTTGGCATGAACCGCGATCCAGATGCGGCAGCCTTCTCTTGCAGATCTCGCTCTATAGCCAGGGCTCTCTCATAGATCTCGTTGTAGTCCCTCAGCCCAGTAGCAATAATCATACTCTTCAGCTCAGGCCTCAGTCCTTCTCTGAACCTTCTGGCCTTGTCCCACGGGTCCTCTATCAGCCTTCGAGCAAACTTGGACAGTCTGGCAAACTCGCCTTCATACTGGTCTACTGTCATTGACCCTTGGCGAAGTCTAATGAACTCCTCCATCTTCCTCTCCTGGGCTGCCTCGGAGAAGTATTTCCCATTGAACGCTGCGCAGAAAGCAGCCCAGTTCGGCCTCATGCCATCAGGAAAGACTCGTCCACGGGTGGCCTTCCACCAGTCATCTGCGGTGCTCTGGAGCTGATAGGTCGCCAGTGAGACCTTCTCTTCATCCGTGCATCCAAGCACTGTGAATGCTTTCTCCAGCTGCTCGATCCACGAGGCAGCTACTTCAGGTCCTCCAGTGCCATCAAATTTTGAGGGTTGTAGCTTCAGAACTGCTCCACTATGTGATGGGTCTGACGTCCTCCATTGCCATGCCCATTGCCCCCATGGGCTCCATTTGCAGCGGCCAAGGCGGCCTCAGCTGCTTGGGCAACAGTGGCAGCTCTCTCAGCAGCTTGCCTACCCATCAGATTGCTCACTTCTGTCAGCACCCTCATCATTTCTTCTATTCTCGGGTCTCCTTCAGGTGCAGGAGCCCTTGAACTCGACGCTCCAGCACTGGGTCTTCTGCCCCTATTGCTCATCCTTTAAGTCACTCTCACCTATACCAATAAAATTCCATTCAGGAATTTGAAACCCTAAAACTAACAACCAAGCTTTCGTCTACTGTCGCGTCTACTGACATGAATATGCATGAAAAGTTCGCTGCAGCTTTTAATGCAATTGGACTAGGAAGACACCTAGACTCACCCTGACAATGCACAACCTAGGCCACTCTGTTCGCCACCTCAACTAGAAGCCTGTCAGGAGCCGCTCCTTGATCGGGTCTCTGCCCCGGCGACCACTCCCCGCCCTCCTCATTTCTTGGTGCGAACAGTTGTCCTAAGTTACCCACAGCCAGAGAGAATCCCACTCCACGTGTCCCATACCACGCTTCATTGCAGTTTTTAGACGTCCCGTCAGACCTGTCCCATACCAGGCTGACGGTTACCCAACCCAATAAAATATGATGCATGCCCTTTTCAAACCTCAAATCTTTATTTTAAATCAACTTCATTTTAAACCATTTTTCCTTTTGATGCAGAAATCGTGCAATGCATGATGGTCAAGCAGCGCGCAACAGCCGACTAGGCATACAAACACAAGCAGTATCTAGCAATCTAACCACTCAGCAATCAGCAATCAAGCACCCTACTCATGGGGCTATGCTTTAGAACCTTACCTCAGGTCCTGACGCATCTGCAGATTAGTTCAAAACATTATAGTCTATATTCGTACTAGACTAATCACCTAACTCTGCAAGCACATGCGCCAATCAATTCATGCATTTTACCCTTCCTAATTCCTAGGTCTAGGGTCTTTCTATCTAACTACCCCAAATTCATCAGCCTTATCACTCCAAATCCTCGAATGGTCTCGTATCGAGCTGACCTTGCTCTGATACCACTCGAACGGGGATGTCACGCCCCGAACCCCAATCGAGCTCGCGACACCCCTGCTCATAACATCAACGAATCCCTGCGTACGCCTGGCCTACGAGTAGCGACGGCCCAGGATGCTCATCGCGGCCAAGCGACGCTAGCGCAAAACGACAACAATCTAAAACCTGCGGAAGCGTGCCTTCTATACATACATACATACACAAGATACGGGTAGCATGAAAGAACAAGAACACTTTTACAAAAGGTAATACACATCATATATATATATAGAGCGTTAGATACAGACCCCAAAAGAAAACCTCATCTATGGTCATGCTATCTACGCTCTCAAAACTAGACCAGTACAGCGGGACTCAGTCCACCTCAAGCTCCTCCTCGGGATCCTCCTCGGGGTCCTCCTCTGGGTCCTCCTCTGGATCCTCCTCGTCCTGTGTCCATGGCGTCACCCTCCTCGTGACCATCGATCTCGGAACGTCCTGGGGACGGCATCTCCTGCAGTGGGTCGGGGTCGATCACCTCGCCACCATACTCGGCTGGCTGCAGCAGGATCGGGTCGTCCTCCATGGGGATCGGGGAGTCTCTCTGGGGTCCCTCGAAGCCATACAGGCCCTCTCTAAACCAGGCCTCGTATCTATGGGGTACAAGATAAGGTCCACCCTGATCTACTAACACGGTGGTCACATGCCTATGCCACAGAGTGGCGTGCATATCAAAATGGAGGGTGATCTCGGTGTCCATCTGTACTGGCAGTCCAAAAAGCATCGGCGGTGCAGCCATCATGGGTGACCTGGATCTGTAAAAGAAGGGCAACCACCGCCCGTGAGTCGAAACTCAGCAAGCTCACCACTAATCCTAACGTAGGATAGCGCATACTAGCGGGGTCGGTCCTATCCAGTGGACTAGGTTCACGGTCTAGGGCTCAGTCACTCTCAGTTTCATCGGTACTAGCACCCTCAACACGAAAATAAATAGGCAAGGTATATCGATACGATTCACAAGATATAGACAGGCAATAACAGCAGTCAATCACAATGCCATATGCAATGAATCAGGCCTCAGTCGGCCATGTCGGTTCCCAGTGGAACATGCCCGTCTATCGCTCCAATTCTCCCATGCAGGGCTCATTCTCAGGGCCATTCGGCAAATACCACACTGCGTCTCGAACGCCTTACGTTGGTCTCCCTTTTCTCTCCATTTCCCCTCTGGGCACATTCTCACGTCACAACTCTGGTGACTCATGCCATGCTCTCAATGTATGCGGGGCCACGTGATTGCAATCAGCAAATCAGACATAGAGCATGCATGAAACGGCATATGTGCACAAGTGCAAAACACATCAAGCAACCATCACTCATTCACGTGCTCAACAAGCTAAGCCATACGAGATTCAAAGGCCCCACGCACAATTTCTTAGCCAGGCAGGTTCGATAGAATATCACATATTAATTCTCGGGTCAGACCCATAACCATTGGACCCTCATCTTAGCGGATTCGATATCTCGGCCTAAGCCCATTCACTCAGGTTAGTCCCCTGGGAGTCAGAATCCCACGACTAATGATTTAACGATTAACCAATCCCCTGGGTGTAGTCGAATTAGGCAAAGCTTGGCTTAAGGCCCAATTAGGAGATTCAAGTTAAATTGGGCCTAAGCCCGACCTGAGGCCCAAGGCCCACAAAGGTAATTAAGTCCACTAAGGTAAGTCGGCCCATTATAGAGTTCAAAGTCCATAGCCAAGTCGGGCCCATTAAGGTTCAAGGTTAATGTAGTGGGTTAGGCCCATTAGATTAAGTTGGGCTTATTAAATTAAGTAAGGCCCAATTAGTATCTAAGGCCCATTAACCAATCTTAGGCCCATTAATAATTCTTAAGTCCATTATGTAATTAAGGCCCATTATTATTAAATTTTCGTGTAGGGCCCAAGCCCATTTTCAAGAGTTAGCCAATTAGGCCCAATTAGCCCATTTTAGGCCCATTTAGTCATTCTAGGCCCATGTACATTATGGGCCTCATCTCTTAATGTTCCAACCATCAATTGGGCCCATTCAAGTGTAATTTCGTCCATACAAGGCCCATTGACTACCTTGGGTTCAATTAGATTTATTTGGCCCAATTAGCATAAAATTAGAACCCCAAGCCCACTATAACCCTTAGGCCCATTGCTTTACACGCCCACTTAACTATTTCCAGCCCATGATTAACATTTTTAAGGCCCAAACTAAATTCCCAAATGGCCCACACGTCCGGCCCATCATCCACACAATTACACTAAAACCCATTAGGCTTAATTCCACCTCTTACATACTAATCACCATTATAAGTCACTAATACCACACACCATCCTCATATGCGACCGGCCTAGGCAAGGATTAGAGGGTACGTGTGACAGTCTGAAAATTCGACCCAATAGTCAGACTTTCTAAACGAATGGAAATACTTCATTAATACACTCTAGTCGACGCTCACTCAGATTAGCTACCCTGGGCTGACCAACCGAAGGGAAAGGCTATCTGGGAATTTTTCCCAATCAGCCGCCCGTTGGCTTGAGACTGAGACAGGGTCGGTATTTAATGAAATTGACCACAAAATGAAATTCGACGTTGGACAATCGAATCAGCAAGATAAACGCAATGAAGAAATGAAATTGGTTTCAGAAATGTCGACTGAAGGTCCGACAGCCGGTGCACGTCGTGAAGCAAGACGTGAATGGAAAATTACCGAAATGCCCCCGGTAAATGCTCAGACCTTAGAATGGGACTAAATAGGATTTTTGAGAGTAGAATCGACAGACCGACACCAAATCCAGTCTAAATCCGTTCGCGCTCGGGACCCGATCGGTGCATTTGGCACGCAAATCGAGGCAAGTCAAATCAAATGTCACATCAATCGGATGTCACATCAATCAATCATGTGTCAATCAATCAATCATGGCACAATTCCCCATGCAATCCATCATTCTCAACACATCATGTACAAACTATTTGACCTAACCCCACTTAACTTTATTTTTGGAATTTTAGTATAATATAACATTATAATCCCTACACTCTCTCTCCTACCTACACCATTCGGCACTCCCTCTCTCTCTCTTTCCCTCCAGACTCGGCTCTCTCTCATCTCTCGTCTCTCCCTCTTTCGTTCGGAGTTCGCCGTACCCGTCCGCCGCCAGGCTGCCGACCGACCCGTCCCGGTCCTCCTTATCCCTCCGTGGCCCTACTCCTTCCTCTCCTTGTTCCGTGGACATGAGGGCCTAATGAGCCGACCATCCCTCACCCTCTCGTTTCTCTCTCTCTCGTCCCGTGTAGCAGTCGCCGTCGTCCCCGTCTTCGCCGAGCCGTCACCGCCTCCCGCCGGCCTTGTCATCTCCATTTCGGTGAGTCCCTATTCATTTCCCTTGTTGTTCGTGGCCTCGTAGAGGCTACCATGAACCTCGGCCCGAACCTCTTCTTCTCCTCTCTCCCCGTTCGCGTAGCCGTCCGACCGACGCCGCCGTCCGTGCGAGCGTCACGTTCACCACCCACCGTCCGGGCCCCGTTCGTCGGCCTCCACACCTCGTCCCGCGGTAAGCCTCGGTCCCTCTACATCTTTCATTTAGTCGGCCTTGGGACCCTCGCGACAGGCGACCGAACCTCACCATTCTCCGCTCCCCCGTCCTCGGTTAGTTCACACGGCCGTTGCACCCTCTTCACCGCCGGCCGTCCCGCCCCGTCGTTGCCGTCGCTTCCGCCGAACAGCCCCGCCTTCACCGACCCCTCTAGTAAGCAAACATCTCAAAGTCCTTAATTGGCTAGTATGTATATGTCGTGGATGGTTCGTGTTAGTGGCTAATCTAGTGGGTGATCGTTTACATATATGCAATTAGCTTAATGGTGCAATTGCTTGTATTATGAAATTTCGAAATGGGCTTTCCTTAAGGTCCTGTGGGCTACGCGTTTTGGTAGTTGATTGATTGGGGAGACTTAACGTAGTGGGCCGAAATTCATGGGCTAGGCGTGAGGAGTTACGGGCACCAAAGTAAGTAATGGGCCCTGGGGACTTAATTTCTGGACTACTTGGCCTAAACTAATCTAAATGAACCCAAGATTGATTGATGGGCCTTGTGTTGGACGAAAATGAGTATACTTAATCGGCCCAATTACAACATTAGAATTAACTAATTTAGTGAAGCCCATTATGGTACAGGGACTGATGACTTAATGGGACCTAAAAATGGGCCTAAATGGGCTTAATTGGTAATTCTTTGAAAATGGGCCTTGGGCCCCTACACGAAATTTAATATTCATGCGGCCTTAATTGTATGAGCCCTTACGTCAAGAATATATAATGGTGTCCTAAGCATGGTCATTGGGCCATTAATTTCTAATCTGGGACTACAAGACCATAATAAGCCCAACGATCACGGTTAAATGGGCTTGAACCCACTACACTAACCTGAATCCTATTAGACCCAAATGACTCTGGCTTAAAACTCCTTAATGGGCACGATTTCATCAAGGGACCCTTACTTACCCTTATGGGCCATGGCCTTGGCCGTCCGGTGCATTTAGGCCCAAAAATTTTTTTTGGAACATTTTGAATTCCTATAATTTTGGGCCCTCTAAACCACAACCTGAGCTATTCAACCTACACCGCACGGATCAATAAAACACTGGAATCCAATAGTCAGGGGTATTAAACCCAGCGGGAATAGC
>JAGVVM010013257.1:0-11235 GCA_019149425.1 Psidium friedrichsthalianum
ACACGGGTTGAGGCACAGGCCTGAGACGTCCATGACGTGGCCGGGACCGGAAGTGCTATTGAGCCACCGGTGGGGTTCGGTCCGGCAGTGCTATTGAGCCACCGGGGACCCCAAGTGAACCATTGAGCATCTGCATTGGCATCTGTATGATCTGAGGTCACAATATGCATGTGATGATTTAAATTCTAGTCTGAGGTGTATGTTTCATTCTATATTGAGTTTAGGCGTGTGTTCACTGAGTTTCGACTCACATATTTTTGGCTGATCGCCACTTCAGACTCTCGATCATAGACTTGATTATTCTCGACATCGGAGGAGTCCGATCCGGAGGAGTGGTCCTTGCCAGAGGACGAGTAGTTCCTATGATGCTTGGATGGAGACTAGTAAATTTTTTGTTTGGCCTATTCCCTTTTGATAGTGGCCAACTCAGTTTTTGAGGTTCAGATGATAGTCTTCCTCTCAGGTTGTATAGAACTTTTATTAATATATGTAAATTAAATTTTTTCTGTCTCTCTATCCCACATGTGTGTTTGTCAGGGGTTGTGCGTTTTCGCTGTCGTGCATCGAATAGCCATAGTTTGGCCGCGACGAGTCCTGGGCCGTCGCCAGTCTCGGCCAGGCGATGAGCGAATTTGACAGGTGAAGGGATGTTGCGCGTCCGACGGGTACGGGGCGTGACATAGATGGATATATTTTACTTATTTGAACGAATAGTTAGAAATCAAGGAAAATGATTTCCTTCTTTCTAGAAAGATGAAGTTGTTTTCTCCATTCTAAATTTATCATTTTCAGTCTATGAAAGATACTTTTCGTGAATTGAGTAATTTTTTGACATTCATATGATGAAAAGTTCGAAAATAATTCCCAAAAATAATATTAGCCGACCCTTAGTAAAATCCAGGAACAAGTATCGTATATTTGCCCGCAAATTGACAGCACTAGAAATAGAGCTGTAAAGAGATGTTGACGGCGACTTCCACCAACGCGTCGTACGGGTCCAGAGGACATCTCAACGCCTTTTAAAATTTCGTCTAGCTTTTCCTTTTTGTTGCATCTTTTTGGTTCAAACTATTTATTTATTTTCCATTTATATTAAGAGCATCTTATGAAACTATCCTCACCTCATGCTGCTTTTTCCAATCTCCCACCACGATTTCTAGAACGTCAGGATGTCAATCATGCAAAAATGAACAGAAAAACGATCAACATCAACACCAACACTAGAGGTGAATTAGGGCTTGTGTGGCAACCATTATGGGGCCTTGATTCTATTCTCCCGGATAAAAAAAAAAATGAGAATCTTATCTGATAACGTAAATGATTTTGATTTTGATTCTATTATCAAAAACAGTTTTGGAGCAAAAACAGGAGCAAAAACAAGAACAAAAAATTGGTTCTAAAAAATCATTTTTAAAAATCGCAAAATAAAATACATTTATCACTTTTTTATTTTAGGTTTCTCGTCACTTTCCCTTGATCTAAAATAGAACGAAATCTCATTTTCAAAGATAAAAAATAAAAAATAAAAAATATTCTAAAATATCAAATTTTTTTAGAAAATCCCTAAAAATAGAAGGAGCTTAGATTAGGCTAGTTTGACCTCATTTTCATAAATTTGGGCATAGATTCCCTAGATTCATATGTTTTATTCTTTTTTAGAAAAATCCTAAACACTTTTGAAAATTATGTCGGACCACATTTTTCTAATCCCTTAGGGCTTCATTAGGATTTTATGATGTGATTTATTAATGCCATGATTCCTTGATTACGTATTTGATTTCTTTGGTTGTGATTTGCCTAGATTTATGTACTTTAGGCTTAGTCTAGTTTCAAAAAATTTTGAAAAAGACAAAAATAACCATCATGAACACTTAGCAAACTCTCATTCTTAAGTTTTCGATGAATTAAGACTGAGATTTGATTTTCTAGAACAAAAAATGCACACCAATGCAAGGCACTGTAGTGCATTTTTGTTGCAGAAACAAGGGTGTTGCTTGTGTCGGTTGTTTACTCATTTAAAAGAGTTGGATGAAATCCCACAAATAATGGCGAAAGTGACTCGTGATGATTCTTAATATTTATTTTACATTTCAATGTGCAATATGTTATATAAGAGAATCAATATGAATTAATCTTTGATTAATTCGAAATATAAGATGAAATTTCACAAAGTAACTACGTAATTATTTGACTTAAATGAAAAAAATTGGGAAGAGTAATTATTCTCGAGATCAGAAATTTTGTGTAGTTATCAAATGCGTTTCTGTTTCAGGAACATAAATTTTGGGTAGTTGGAGCTCTAATTCTCTAAAATTCATCCAATGAACAAAATCAGAAAATGTCATTTTAATCAGAATCACTTTTTTGAATCAGAATGGTTGCCATATAGGCCCTTACTATCAGAAGAAAACCTCACACCTCCCAAACATCCAGATTATAATAAGTCAACAAACTAGATTAAGAAATTCTCAAGCAAGAGAGATTCACATAATAAAGATTTTTTTTTGTCGGACGCAATAAAGATTGGACTAAATTTTTTATTATTATTGAATTTTATGTTTCAAATCGGTATACGTAATAGGAGATTAGATAAGCATCCTTATCATATAATTTTTTTTCCATACAAAAGTTACAAAATGCAAGGTTCAGTTAATAATCTCATATCTACTTGCCTTTTATGTTAACACATTCCTGTCAATTCACAGGCTCTCGTACATGGTATATGGAAAGTCGGATATAAAGGGACTCATGCTAGACATTTTCATAAGCAATGGTCTATGACAATGATGCTATCCGCCTTTGCGAGAGATTGCTGGGACAGAGGATGCGAAGGGACAAAGCAAAATAATCGAAACCCGAAATGGGACGACCAAGACTGTCAAAATAACTAGCTTCATTTATTTATTATCCAAATCGAATGAGACCTGACCCTAAAGAGCCTAGATGAATTATAACGCACGTGAATTGTGCATATGTATTTAAAATCAATGCTTTTAACAATTTCACTCCCAATTCATGAGCCAACTTGAAGAGGGAGTGACGGTCTAACCATGGTTGTATGAAAGAAATAATCCAAGGGTCATGTTGAGATTGAGAAGTTCTATTCATGTATTCATGTGTATCTCTGTCTCGAATTTGAAAATAATCCTTAGAGAACTGTTAATGCAATTATTTTCTTCATTTTCCTTTCTTTGACGACTAGTTTTCCCATCCAAATATTGCCTCAGCTACTCCTTGGAGCAGCCTCACAGTTAATCATCCGATTACGCGAACTTGTCAGGACCTAACGCTTGTTAGACCAAATAAGAAACAAAGAAGAAGATTCGTACAATCGCAAGTCAGGGAAACAAAAAATGATTTTGGGGAGGGTTGGGGCTTAATCTGACATGATTCTAGACACGCTCCAACAGAAGTAAGATGTGACCCCGCCCTTCCAAAAAAGCCAACGATTCTGCCATCACCTGGTTCCGATGGGATGCGAAATTTCGTTAACCTTCCGAGAGCAAAGTCCAATCTTCCGAACGGCCCGTAAGTGTCCTTCGTGGTGTATATTTTCAGGTCGCGAATGGAAGTGTCAGGAGTGTTTCTATTGCCATTCATCCAACCCGGTATCGAGACCAGACGCTCCTCGGGATAATCCAGTTCGACCTGTAGGAAAGAATAGCAGAGCGAAACATGTTTTACGGGCGCGAACATACGAAGGTTCGAGGTATAGAATGCCAAAAGAAGCGCCTCAGTCTCTAATGAAAAGCAACAAATCTATCTCCGAAAAAGCGTACTTTTTTTTTTTTTTACCGCCCAATGAGCCACAAGGTTCGCCAGATGATCAAAGTCGTTAAAGGTCTCTCCGCCAAGATGTAAGCCTTGAACTAAGGAACCGTCGTCATCGTACGCAATCGCGATGCGCTGAATTATGCTTCCTTGGAAATCCATATAAATCTCCCTCGCATCAGTATGCACGCCATCATCCCGTGGAGTCCCACCAGAGCCTCCAAAGGGTCGGATGGTTATAAAAGGATACAGGTGCGGTATGGGCTTCGCATACACTCCTATGAATTTGAGAGTCCTGTCATTGCATGTTCCATAAAAGCCGATGATTTTGTTCCCGTCGAAGGATATGATAAGCACTTCCCCTCCTCCCAACCAAAGGGACCATGTCTTTCTTTGTTTCTGTGAAATGTGAGCTGACTTAACAATAACACTATTGATGTACGTAGTTGTGTTGCATCCAGAGATCGATGTCAAGTGCTTCCGCGGATAATCCCATCTAACATGTCCCGTCTCGAAAGTATCGCTTAAAATTAGATAAGTGGTGGAAACAAGACCTATTTGTTAAGTTTAGTTTACTAAATCACGTGAATCGACACTATAAACGCCATCTCGGTGGATCATTTATGAGTAATAAACGGTGATGAATCAAAGAGGGGAAAAAACACTAACCCTGGTGACCTTGGCCATGTCTTTTCGTGTGTAGCTACTATGTGTAACTAAGCAAATTTGCTCCCACTCTTGTCGTAAACAAACATAACGTAATGGATAAAATTGGCAAGCATTACCTCAATTTCCCTCACACTGCTGAATTTACCATCATCCCAAGAACATCTACCTGGGCCTTTTATTGATTTAATTGGATAGATATGCGAGATCAGTTCAAAATATGCTCCAATTGCTTCAAGACATTCACCACTCCTCCCATAAAATCCAACAATTTTACCACCAGTTACAGGAGATGAGAACTGCGTTGCCCTAATTTCATCACCAATAGGTCCGATCGTTTTTTGTTAGTTTGAAACGTGAGAGACTGAATGCCATGGCTGTTAAAATAACTGGATGTTGAAGTCAAATACTCATCTGGACCATGTATTTGGATATGCAATTATAGGCATAACCATCAAACTCTTTATTTAAGTCTCGAAAGAGTCTCCTACTAACATAGGCTATCCAAGCTACGTAAGGATTTTATAAATTATATGTATGTACGGGGACATACCGTATGGATCTTGATGGTCCGTGTTGCACGGAACTCGTTTCCATCAATGCCATCATGTGCCTCTGATTGCCACAATTCTCTAGTCTCCTCTTCATACTGAAATGTGATTGATCGGATGCATGAGCACATATTTAGTCCTAATTCGATAATGATTTTCCTTACATTTGCATGCTTTGTTGCCATCATCCCAATTTGACCTCTTTGAACTCCCAAATAACCCCACAGGCTTAAAGGGATAGTATGGCTCAACTTGTGCTCCGGTAGATTCAAGATAATCGCCACCTCTCCCGAAAAACCCGATAACTTTCTCAGCTTCCGATGGTGAGAAGAAGTACACCCTTTCCTCTCTACCAATGGGTCCCAATATTCTGTTGTTGGTTTGAAATATGAGCGAGTTGACTAGAACGCCACTATCGTTTGCATTTTTGAGATATCTTGCAAAAGAAGTTATGTACTCTCCATTTCTCAGTTTAACCTGAAAATAGGCCATAAAGCCATATTCGATGTGAGTGACTGTAGGTTGCATCATATGATGAGCAAGACAAATTAGTAGGTTCTTTTGAAATACGATTCGAACGTATAAAATAAGTTATATTTGGTAAGATTCTTGTGTATTGTGTTTATAATAAATTTGGTAGTACATTTCATTTTGTAAACCAAAAGTCAATTTACTTTTTGTTTATGGCTATGTTTGTCTATGCTTAATTTTACCAAAGTGAAGTTATTGATTTTTTTCATTTGGTTTTCTAACAACATGCTGATCCTCAGGTATGAACTTTTCATGTGCATTTGCGAAGCAATTGTTAAGAATCTCAAGGTTCATAATGCCGTAATCTGACTATATGTTAAATAAACAAGATAAATAAACTTACAACATGGAAGTAGAAACGGAAAATGAGAAAAGGAAATAGTCTAGATACAACCTTGAATGTATTCTCCTGGCCATTTCCACCATAACTAGGTTGCAGTTCCGAGCTGGTGTTGTCATCGACTTAAAAGCTAATGGACTCGATGAAGTCTGCATAGTGAACATCAATCCCGTTTATATCAACAAAATCCCAGGATTTTTGTCCTTCGCCTCCAAAAGGCCCGAAAACCTTAACATCAATCCCTTTATGTATGAGGAATCGGCTCATAAAAAGCTCTGATGGTCTTGAGATGAGGGCCGTCGTAACTCCCATGAAACCTGACGATTTTGCCACCGGTGTATGGAAATGAAAAATGCCTCCTTTTATTAGTTGTTCCGATCAGTCCATGATTTCTTCTATTAGTGTGGATTGTCAATGATTGAAGAATGGTGAGTCTAGAAACTTCTTCAGTGTGGCTCGAGATGGATGTCAAGTACTCACTTGGATGGTCGAGCTTAATCTGAGAAAGAAATAAAGAATTCAAGATCAACTATTTACTTTAACAATGAAAAATAGACATTACCAAAAAAAAAAAAATGCATAAGGACATCAAAAAAATCACATTGCATCATGAAGATAATGTTGATATGTTTATACAACAACTCACCATATATGTTTTGCCTCCTCCACTTGAGCCATGGTTGAATACCAACTGGACATCCGTGTTCATCATATGAGATAGAGACGGACTTAATTGCCGAATCCAAGCCTATGACGATCTGCCTCGCATCCATGTGTTTTCCATCGTCCCAAAAGTTCACACCATTATTACCACCAAATGGTCCCATGACATCAAATGGATATGTGTGGGAAATTGGCCCGAAATGGGCTCCGATGGAGTCAAGATGGCTGCCATATAGCCCATGAAACCCCATAATGCGCCCACCAACATGTGAGAGATGACAAGGCCGTCCTCTTTTAGATCCAAATGGTCCGTACGTCTTTTGTTGCTGTGGATCTTGAGAGACCGAACAATATCATGACCTCCAAAATCGTCAATATAGCCTGATACAGATATTAGGTATTCATTTGGATGATCCAATCTCACTAGCCGCAAGAAGTGCAAAAGTTGTAACAAGTGTTACCATCAACAGATCCATCTAGCGTCTAATAAAAATTGCCTTTAATTTTTTTTTTTTGGATCAATATAATTCCTTTACCGTGAAAATTTATTACTTAGCCGAACTCGGTTAAGTACTCATCATTATAATAAGAAAAGGAACGAAGGAAAGTTTTAGAGAGGTGTCACGGCATCTATTTTTCCCCCGTCAGCATCCGGTTGTTTCGATTCTCTTCCATATGTTGGTCCGCGAACCCATAGGCAAAAGTAATTTCTCCGTCCCGTATTATCTGCAAATGAAAGGCAAAATAATAAAGTCTCCTAATCAAATTAAAAAGGAATGCAAGAGCTTATGGCGTCATACTTAGCAATGTCACGTGAAGTAGTAAACACAATAATTCTTTCGTAGATGTTTACATGTTGGGCATCATCTCCTGACTACCTTACATTCTTCTATCTGTTAACTTTTGCAGTAGATTCTATTGACGACACACGACAAAATGATATTAAATTGACACTTATAGGCGATGAGTAGTATAGTATATAATCAGTCTGTTAAGGGTGGCAGAAAACTGACCCTTGCATGGTCTTGGAAGTAGTCATGTCAACCCAGCTGGAAGGATCTCACCAAGCACCCATTCTGGTCATAATCGATGGCGACGGAATCAATGACTGACAGTCCATAAAGCCTAATTTGCCTCACGCCAGTGTGTCTCCCATCATAAAAGCATCACCTCCTCGACCTCCATATGGCCCAACTGGCCCGAATGAACGAAAGAGCGAATCGAGATACGGGCATCTCTTCACTGCTCCAGTTTTTGATGCCATTCATGTTTGGACTTGCCGTATAGGGAAGAGCCCAACTTTTTGAGAGAGAATGGATGACCTCCTGCATAATGAGCTAGATTTTTGCACAACTCCTCACAGCCTTTTTCAGGTTCTTCTCTCCTTATGGCATGGTGACGGAAGAGACGAAGCGCTTCATTCGGGTCCAATCCTCTGATGATGTACTTGTCGTCTACTTTGACATCTTTCAGCAAGTTTTGATCTCTGGTTATGATCAAAATTCTGCTCCCGGGACGCAGCAGCTCTCGCTTTCCGGCCCCAAAGTAGTCAAGTTTTTCTGTCCTGGTGACATTATCGAGAACAGAAGTATCCTTCTGTGGCACATGTTACTATTTATCTCGTTGATGTTGGTTGGAATGTCGTCATACGTCCTCAATCCTTCCACCTTTATGAGATTATGGAGCAGCTTCTTTGTAGGCCTAATAGATCTACAAGACTCTTGCGACCGCTTCGCCAATTTTATCAAGAAAGATGAAACACTTGAAGTCGTTGCGAATGATATCGCAGATGACTCTGGCCACCATCGTCTTGTCTATTCCTTTTACTCCGCATATGCCTATCACGCGCACATCTCCTCTTGGCCCTTTCCAATTAAAAAAATCACCTCATCTACCAAGAATTCCATGTTGATTGCGTTTTTCACAAAGTAGAGTGGCCGTGTTTTGCGGATTTTCTCAATGAGGTACTCTATTATTATGTCCTCAAGTTTCCTTTTCATCCCTATGTTGAGTGTACTTAAGATTATAAGAGAAATAAATGTAAATATGCACCAAGAGACAAAATATTCAAGATTTTACACATTCATATGTTGAAAACACATCCAACTTGATTAGATCAGTGCTTGTTATTAAGTTCCTTGCTGATGTAGTCTGCGCCTATCAAAATAGGGAGGTTAACAGAGGTCAGTTCTTAGTCATTTCGGAAACTGTCTATTGATTTATTGTGTACCATCGTGTCAGATTAATCATTAGTGAAACATGAGAAGTCCAAAATACTTTAATTATTTTATAACTCAATGACACGACCGTAATTAATTGGTCATCTAGAAAGGAATTAGCATAGCAGTTCACAACAATGGTCACCCCACTTAAATCTGACTTTTCGCAAGGCAAAAATCGAACCCTGACCACCGGATTCTAAACCAGGAGCATGAGAATGCTCTTATTATTAGGTGGGTGGAATACCCTTTATTTGTAATATATCGAACATACACTTTAACATTTGGTTGTCAAATGATCGTGACATTATCTTATGTCTGCAATTTGATAAATGAGGTCACATACAAAGGGAATATATATTATGCAAAACTGCAAAAAACAAGAGGAAAAGCAAAATTTTCCTTTCTGACCTTCTAACTTAACGGCTTCAACTTACTTGCGTTGCTATGGTCCGTAGGAACCCATCACGAGTAATTTTTGGATCATCCTAGTCATCGTGAACATTTTTGTAACGGTGGCTTGCGTGGAGATGGTTTGTATGAGCCCACCATGGACCAAAAATAGCGAATGAAAGAGCTCAAATTTCACATTCAACATCGAGCGCACACAACTAATCGCATTCAACAAAATTACGAAGATCAACTCACAAAAATTATGATGCAATGAACATGAAGATGAGATACGTACTCTCAAACCTTGAGCGAATTCGCTTTCCGCTCGTCAACTTCTAAATGTCTTCTGGTTCTACATCGAGGAAGATGGGAACAACTAGGTGACCATCCTTATTTACCTCTTCTGGCACTCCAGAATCTTGACCAGCTTGTTCATGCACCATTTTGAGTTAGCGTAGTTCTTGGAGAACATGATTAAGGCAAACCTCGCATCTTGAATCGCTTTGAAAAAGCTTGGAATTAATTTATAGTCCAATGTCTTCTCTCGCATCATCTCTGAAGCATTGGATCGAGGCCTGCTTCATAGTAGAGAAGAGGTGTGACATGAAGTTTCTCCTTAGGTCCTTGCCTCAGAAACTCACGAAGACATCATATTCCCATTGACGATTATGAGAAGGAGGTCGAGGAGGTGGTGGTGGTGGAGGAGGAGAAGGGGAAGGAACTGTTGGAGAAAAACGGGCAGTACTTCGCCTCTAATTAAGCTAATCCAGGATTAAAAATATCCTTCTAATTTTCTGACTTAATCCAGTAATAACCAACAATTATATCCAATTAAATACCCTCATGCGAAATGATAAAAATAGCACACCAAGATTTACGTAGAAAACCCGAAACCGGAAAAATTAACGGACGACCCAAAATCCTCCACTAATCATCAAGAATAACATGTATACAAAAGGGTCTATCTCTAGTCAAGAACTAGAGGCTCTAAATTAACATTATAATAATATTTCAGCACCACAAAGGTGGAATATATACAATAGGTCAGAAAAACCTAACTGCGGTTGGAGAATTTGGAGGAGAATCTTAACAAATGAGAACTATCAACACGTAGATCTAGCCTCACGAACGATATATCCAATTTGAGCTAATTCTGTCAATGTTTGGCCCTCAAATTTGGACTGTAAGAATTCCCTTTTCTTTTTTTCTTCTCCCTCACAAACTCTTCCGTAAGCTCTTTGCAAGAACACTCTCTCTCTTTTTTATCTCTAACTCTTCTCCCTCTCTTCTTCTTTCTGAAGATAACTAACGCACACACACCATTCTTTCTCACTTTCCCTCATTAACTCTCACTTTTTTTCTTGTCTCCACTTTTCTTTTTAAAAAACTAAAAGAATGTTGCTGGGCCCCCCACATGAGGGAGACCAGCCAACAATCTCCCCCTTTACCTTGGGTGGAGAGTTCCACATGGGGGACATGGTGAAGAATGGTCATTTTGGTCATCATGTTGGATCCGTGTCGTTGGTATAGACTTTCTCAAGTAGAAAGAGTTTTTCTTTTTCGGACCCAATGATACTTCACATCAATATGCTTCGATCTTGATGCAACACTGGATTCTTGCTAAGATAGATAGCACTCATGCTACTACAATATAAAACAAACTTCTCTTGCTTCGAGCCTAACTCTCGTAGGAATTTCTGCATCCACAAGAGTTCCTTGCCTCCTTCGGTGATAGCAATATACTCCGCTTCAGTTGTAGACAGAGTAATACATTTTTGCATCTTGATTGCCACGTTGTTTTGCAAAGATCATATTAAGATGTAGACTTTGGTCATCCGCGCAAGGTCTGATGGTTTGTGGCTATATCTTGACCGTCGAGGGGGGCCCTTTGGAGATCTGAATCGGGGAGTATACGGTGAAAAGAGGAGGGAAGCAGAGGAGCAGAAATGCTACGAGAGGTGAGGATGGGCGCAGCACCGGGGGCCGGAAGTAAGTGGGGGTAAGTATGGGGAAGGGAGGAAAAAAGTAAGGAAGAGAGAGGGGGAGAGGGGGGGGAGGAGAGGGGGGGGAGGAGGGAGGAAGGGAGGGGGAGAAAAAAAAA